>JASGXE010015323.1:0-11399 GCA_030068105.1 Sinentomon sp. SZTP_YWyxl | reverse complement strand
GTTATTTTGTAATTTGCTAATGATCTTCACATTTCCTTTTTCTTCCCAAACTTATGGTTGGTTTGCTTTTGCAACACTGACTCATCTTTATTTCTAGGGCATTTGGTTGCGGCTCTGCCGTACTTTACTGAAATTGACTGGAGTGCTTTTGTTTGGTTATGGCTCTGCCATTTTTTCACTGATATTGTGCGGAGTGCATTTTCACCTTCCAATTTGTCCGTCGTGCAAATGATCACTACATCTGCTTCTGGACATTGATGGGTGAGTGCTGCATGGCATTCTGTATCAACCGTAAGTCTGGCTGCTTGCTTTCCATTTTCTTTCCGAGTGTTTTTCTCCCTTTCTCGGCAATAATTTGTTGCGAGTCTTTGCAAAACATAATGATGCATGGAAATGTTGGTAATAATAATAATTAAAAAAAAAAAAACAAATTAAAAAATGGGGCAAAATATCTTTGATTAAAATTCAGCCCCCCCAGAAAAAAAAAAAAAAAAAAAAAAAATAAGTCGTGTACAAAACCGGTTAGCTGGGATTCGCATGAATACTTGGAACGGAAGCCATGCTGCCCAGGAAAGAAGAATTTCTGTCCTTCAAGCAGTCTGTATAGGTAACCTGCAACAATCTTTCCATGAGCTTTGCAGAGGAACTGATCAAGCTAATCGGTCTGAAGGAAGTAATAGACAGTGCCAGTCCACCCTTGGGGAGAGGTTTCACGATGCTCATCTTCCAGTCAGGGGGAATAGTGTAGTGTTGTGGACCAAGGATAACGAGAAAAGCACAAAGAGGTATTTTTGAAAAACATCACAATGGTTCTTAAGAAAAGTCATAGGGATAGAGTCAATAGTGCAGAAAGTAGAGTTCTTAGAGGATTTCAGTGCTTTGACAATAGAGTCCAACGAAATTATATCAGCATCACGCAAAAAGCATCCAGGTTGGGCCACGCTGGGTGTACTGGGGCCTAAGTAGCTCTTAAGTGCAACTGCAAATAATGTGCTGGGCTTGGCATCGATTCGTCCAACTTCACCTTGCGTGCCGGTGGGTAAAAGTAGCGAATGTGATTTTTTGGTGGAGGTCTTGCTGGAATGGAATCTCCAAAGTTGTTTTGAAGAGATGGTGTCATTGATTGCGAGTTTTTGGACAAAGTTTGCTTCCACTCTATGAAGGTGGGTTTGGTATTCTTTTAGGGCAGCAGCATATAGAGGAAAAAGTTTTTGGTTTGAGGCACAAGAAGAGAAGAGGTTCAACAGACTTTGGTACTTTTTCCGCAACTTGGGCGAGAACCAGGATGGGAAGGACAAATTTCCCACCTTGACAATGTGCCTTTTGGGCACAAACAATTCAATGGCAAGGTTGCAGATTGTTTTAAACTCATTCCAAAGTTGGTCAACAGAACTGAGGTTACAAAAGTCAAGGAGTGCCATTTTTAGGAATCTGTCAGCAGCAGCCTTGTTGTAGTTGCCAAAACAGTAGGACGCAGTAGTGTCGGTGGGGGCAAGGGGGATAGGAGGAGGATTGCAGCATTCCACAGAGAATTGAGCACTTATCATTAAGTGGTCACTGATGCCAGGAATTGGAGTAAGGAGAGAAGGCTTGATTGAGGACTGCGAAAAATAAGATCAATAGCGTACCAACACTGGGAATCAGTGGGTTAAGGGGGCGAGTAACAAAATCCACAGCTTGCTGCAAAGAAAATCTGTCACATATGCGTTGCAGTCCCTCCGGATAAGATTGGTCAGCAGTGATGGGCAAAACGTTCAAGTTAAAATCCCCCAGGACAAACAAAAGGGGATTGATTCCAAAAGGGTGATTTCGAGAAAAAGGAATGATGACATCAAAAAACTCTGAACAGATGGCAGAGAAAGAGTCAAGGGGGTGACTTGGGGGACGATAAAGCAAAAGAATGAGAGTTGGAGGGAAGGAGAATTCCAATGATACGATGACAAATTCATATCTCTTGCTGCAGTAAAGGAGCCTTGAATGCAAACTGGGCTTCACCCCAAGGAGAACACCTCCACCAGTTCTAGAACGATCCCGACGGAATATGATGTATTTGTCAGGGAGAAGGTAATTTTCATTGCAGGAGTCGTCAAGCCATGTCTCAGTAATTGCCACACAGTCAGGTTGACGCTTGGTGAAACCCGAAAGACAGATTGAACAGTCGAACAAAGATACAGAAATTTGTGTGTTTTTCGGAAATCTGGTTGTTCTGGCCATAATTCAATTCGGCCTAATCTGAAATTTTGGGAATTTTTTCCATGCTCTGAATAAATTTTCGGTAAAATTGGTACGTTTAATTTTTGTTGTTCCTGGTCACAGATGCAGTTGCCTGCCAACTTATGAAACTCGTCTCCATTTTTCCATGGTGAATTGGGATGCCTATTCAATTTAAAAAATAGTTACGTGCATGTGTGATTCCGGGCAGATGATATGGGTATTATTCGAATTATTTTCTTTTGAAAGCGATATATATGCTGCAAAATTGCAATCATATCGTCGGTAAATAATGAAAACAGGGCAAGTAACATTTTTCAAAATGTTCAGGAGAAGCAAAAAACATTTTTCCAAGTTGTCTGCTTATGGAATTGCACCCATTTTTTAGTGAAAAATGGCCACATTCAGGCAGTTTCTGCCTCCAAAAGTTACTTTCGGCCAGTGGTTTGTTTTTGAGATAAATGTCACTTGCACTATTTGTCCTTTCTTAATTTCCTCTTTTAGCTTATTTGTGGAATGGCTAATCAGTGCAAGTCGAGTTTAATGACACTTACCTTAGTTTTCTCAACTCAAGAGAAGTGATGAAAATCTGTTTGCAGTGCTTTGACCTTGTCATTTGCCCCAATTGGCCAAGGCTCTAATATTCATTTTCTTGAAATCTCGCCTTTGGGGTCTCATTTTTTCCAGCTGACAACTGCTGAATTTTGTCCTTGTGAGGGTTGTTGTGTCTGTTGTTTTGAGAATTTTGCAATTTTTTTCAAATAAAATCAAATCAAGCTGTTTCAAAATTATTTTAATCGACAAATGCACAATGGAAGTTCTCAAGATTAGCATTGTTGGTTAATAAACAATGAAAGGTACCCAACATTGTCAAGTCTCAAAATCGTCGTTGGCTTTGCAGCTAAATGCACAGTATGCACAGAAGACTTTTTTGCATTTTGTAAATCCCCATTCCATTTCTTTAAAAAGTACTTCAGTCCGTTGGTCTCTCAGGAATGGCTTGCATCCTTGCTGGCAATGGTGTCCTTGCTGCCATTGAATCATAGCCAACATTCCTGGACTGTCTTCTTTGTGAAGGAAGAGTTTGCTTGGTGGATCCACAACGAAGTGGTCCTCTTGCTGGCAGACGCAGGTGCCTGACGACCCATATGTGACAGCTGCTGATTTACGTCTAGACTAACTGTGCCACAGATGATGAGGTGAGCAGGCTTGCTGGTTGATGCACACCGACCCACAGATGGTCTGTTGCGGTGGTTAAGTCCGAAGTGGAAATCGCAGATTCGTGGCTGATTCTCTCTGGATGCTTTAGATGAGACTGCAGCAGAGAGATGTGTGTGTAAGTCGGAATCAGTCAGTTCATCATTTGCTCTATCAAATGGAGTCATGACACAATGAAACTTCCGAATCACCTTCAGCCAACACATTGAAATGGTAACCTCCCTCAAATTGAATCCTGTGTGCATTGCATTCAGCAGCAATTGACTGAAGTTTCAAAGACATCAAACTATCAAAGTCGCTCTGAAGTTTGAAGAAAGATGTCGATGTAAGCTTTGCGGGATCACCAAAAGCCAAATTGAACGCCTCATGCAGAGAAGAAACATTGTCCTCATCCTGAACAAGCATGGAAACTGAAATGAAAGCAAAACAAAGATTGCTAAAATGCAGGGAAGTAATGCGTCTTCATACATCGTCAACCGGAGATCAAACCATCGTGAAGGACCTTGCTAGTATTACCTAAATTCTTTGCAGGGCTGCCATTGGTCAAATGACTCAATCTGACCTCATCCATATCGGAGTCACTTTCCACAATGTTTTTCAATTGGTTTTCCAAACAAAATCACACAAAGAGTAGGTAGTTGTTCATTTCTGCTTCCGTGGTCAGTCAGGAAAGCTCCATCGCCCATCTCTTCTATTTCTATTGAACCAGCATCTGTTTTGCACTGAAATTTTTCTTTTATTCTAACTGCAGATTTATGTGTCAACAGCAGTACAATTGCTTGAATTCCAATTTAAAACTTGAAATGGGCTGCAGTTATTGCTCAGCAGCACAGAGAAATCTTGCCCGAACAAAAAAACATTTCCTTTGCTGAAAAGATGCCCACGCAAATCCCAAGGCCCTGATTAAGCAAGTATACCAATGAATGAGGGATATTGGCTATGCCATGCAAGGCATTTTCAAGATGGAATGGACAAAATCACCACCAATGCAATCCAACCAGGGCTTCGCAGTTTGTTAGTCTATGCTTAACCACGTTCGTATCATCGAAGGAGGTACCTATGGGCCCAGTAAAAATTAAACCTTTTTTGTGATAAGCTGTTTTGTAAAAAACGGCTAACTGTTCCTTTTCCATGTGGATCTAATAATTTTTTATCAAGAGGCTACTAACCGCCTTTGTTTTTCCTGCCTTTGTCATCCATTTTTGTGACCATGGAAGCAATCCGTCAGAGATCATTCAGCCCCAATTGGGACCAAACACCAAAAACTTAGAAAATTGAAAAAACAGGCCCAGTAACACTGGTGCTAAGATGTAAGTGTGTCCTACTTACAGCAGAGAAGAAGAAGAGCTTCAGGAATAAGAACACCTGTTAGAAAGTAGGCCTACTGGAGAATTACATATCCAGCCTTCATTGAATCTGAAGAGCAGTTCTTTTGGTTTGTACTCGTATGCAAAAACGGTGACAAAACAATGGGCCCTCCAGAGAAGACTCGATAAGTTGACAAACCAGTAAGAAAAGCATGGATGGAGCACCATTATGTTCGAAGATCAAATGGGATAAATTATCACGGTGTCAGGTGTTCAAACCCGTATAAAGTGACACAACACAGTGCCAGTGTGCTCCCAGACGAGACTTGTACTGTTTTGCTTGTTGATGGCAGAATGACAAGAACTTTTATTCGATGAGGAAAAACAGTGCAAGTCATCTCAGAAAAGTCACTTGCCCTATTTTGTACCTTCGGCTTGAGAAGACAATTCTTGCAAGCGCATGGCAAACTAGTGCAAGTAAGCTCTGGCAGACATTTGCCCTATTTTGCTTACCCACAAAATGACACGAAAGATGCTTGCACTACTTTGCAAACCAGAGTTATCCTGTTTTGTCCTTTCATGAAAATCAGCACAGACACTTGCCTTGATTGGGACTTTGGTTATTTGACGAGATAGACTTGCACTGTTTATACCATTCGATAGAGGACAAAAAACCATGGCCAAAAATGTAAATAACTCAATTTCGGCCAAAAGTGGACTTGCCCTGTTTTCATTATTCACCGACGATATGTCCCTGAACATATTTCAATTGCATATTCCAATCTCGATTGAATCAGAGTTACATACAATGTTCTTGGAGTGTCAATGTCCAGTTCATATCTTTCTCTGATGAAGGTTTTTTTTTATTCCAGCCAACCAATATAAAATTGTCAATGATTTAGGTCAAAAAGAAATTCTGTGCAAAAAAAGTCTGTACAATATCCCAACTCGGATGATTCTTCAAACTTGCATTGCAACCAGTCAACATTATCGCCATAATACTCATTATAATACAAATACTCGATCGAATCGAATCTCATTTCGAATCTTCTTAATTTTATCTCAGGCACATTAATTTCCAAGCATAAAGCATGCGTAAATTGAATGAAGTTGGTGAATTGAATGAAGATTAGGTAGGTACACCACAAATGGGGATCGCGCAAATTTAGGAAGACAGAGCATGGGCCAATCGCCAAGCCATGCTGAGACGTTTGGCAGCAAATTCTGGTACACTGTGGGTGAGACCACTTTTCTAGAAACTCTAGAACAAAATGTAAGATGGTTGGAGTGGTGAAATAAAGTCCGGTGGGTGGACTCCAGACGAATGTAAATTGAAGGTCCATGGCTCACCTAACCCATAAGACACCCCTGATCTGGGGAAAAATACAATTCCTCGAACTTTCTGGATGCACCTCTCGTGTCGCATTTTCACGTTAAAAAGCAACTTTCCGTGCAACCGAAAATTGCTGAAAGCCATTTTTTGTGCAAAACCAGAATTTGTAATTCCGGGGTTGAGGCATACCTACCTGCCCCCCATGATATCTCCATGCCGTAGCCGTAGGTACGGCTACCTCGAGAGATAGGTACCCAATACCATTTCTCTGATGATTTTGTGGGGGCAAGAAGATAACACACTCCTATTGTAACTGAGAGAAAGGAGAAAGTACCCACTGAACGGATGATGCCTTTAAAGCATCGGTGCTTTCGTCAAAGTCCCCACCTCCTATTCGTCAGATGAATTTTGTGGGGGAAAAAGACAAAAGGATCAAAGACAAGAAGTGAAAAAGGTGCCCAGGTGCCATTTGTAAATTTGTGGTGCAAGAAGTTAAAACAGGTTGGTAGGTACCTGCAGTTATTGAAAAAAGAGAAAATACTGTTCCTGCCATTTGCCAGATGGGTACCTACCTACCTAATGATTTTTGAATAACATAGAATATTTTGTACATGTATTTTTTTTGTCGTCAAAAGTCGACATTGCAAGCCGTCAAATATTTGTTATCTTCCTTTGGTTTGCAAAATTCCCCGCAAGGTACCTAGGCACTTTCCCAGGTGCCCAAAACTCCAAAATAATTTGGCACTCGTTTTTTCGACAATTCTGACTACCAGGCAGAATTGTGACTTCTCAACCACAATTCTGAATACTCAACCTGACCTTGGTAATCTACCTGGCCTACCCTACTGAAACCTATGCCAGACAGTAGGCTGAGGCTGACACTGCCAGCGTAGGTCTGCGGGTCTTCAGCCTAAGCATGGTGTCCACCTGCAGATATTACAGGAGATCACACCTTTAGGTATACCTACAAATGCCAAAATTTTACATTTTACCCCGAACCTTTTACATCATTTCGCTTTTCCATGGACGGTTTCTAGGTGTTATGATGCAACTCAGGCTTTGCTTTTATGCACTGGTCTGGCTTACTGTGGAAGTGTATTCATCGAAACTAAATCTTCCAAGGGTTTTGCTCCCTTTCTCTCCAAATGTGAGGTCTCGATATGTTTTGGAAGTCACTGATGGAGGCTGCTATCACTGGTTAGTTGCGATGCTGTGCCATGCAGCACCATAAAGTTACAGACAGGGGCATAGCGAAAGAGACATTTTGAGAGAGCATTACAGAAACGCAATGATCCCCCAAGTGCTGGCCCATTGCAATGCTTTTTTTTTAAATCTCATTTAGGTACCTACCTACCTTATGAACTCTACATATTCCCAAAGGTTTCAATCGGGGATCTGGGGGTAGAGTCCGTCCAGTTTTTGTGGTCGGAGTCCCCCAAAAGCCGAAGAATTTTAAAATAATTATTGGGTCATTTTGGGTGCAAAGGTTTGCCACTTTTCATCAAAGATGCTCCATCTCATCTGTCCTAGGCCTTACATTATTCATACCAGCTCTTTTCTTCTCGAGTTTTTTTTTCATGGGAATGAGTTTGATTTTGATTTCACTGTTTTCTGTGAGTGGGTACCTACCTGCCTATATCCGTTGCCAATCTGGAAAAATAGGAGCATGTTTAAAAAGGGCGGTTATTGCAGGAGACTTTAGCTTAGAAAAAAAAAATAAATTAAAATAACCAATGAAGTGTGTGTCTGATGGAGATTCGTCCGAAGTCAATTGACAACACTGTACCTACCCACTGCCTGCCTTTTCGTCTCAGCAAAATTGGTAGGTAACCTATTGGTCTATATACTGGTATGATCCTTCTATTTGCAGCACTCTTACACCGACTCTGATTTCACTCTCCATATTTTTAGGTCTTCAAACAGGCCAGAAGTTGTCAAGGTTATCTCTGTCAATCCAAATGAAAGTGGATGCAGCAAGTCGGCAACAATTATTGCTGTCTCTAGACTGGCTGAGAAGGCAAATGCCATCGTTCAGGCTGACGAACAAAGTAAGCACATGGTGATCCTATTTGTTTGTTTCTGTCACTGTGGTAGGTATGGCCAACTCTTTAGCTTTGCATGATCTCTTTGCTGTCAGCTTGTCTCAGCCCTCTGCTGAGCAATCCACAGCAAATGGGATAGCTGTTGCAGTAGTTGGGTACAGGTGATGGATCATTAAGATTAAAGAGGACTCGAGGACGAAGGCTTCAATGATAGGCACCCACCCACCGGGGTGCAAAGTGATCCAGCTGGGACATGACTCCGGTAGACCAATAAATGTTCCTGCATGAAAACAATAAAAAAAAAACAATGCTATTCCTGGACTGCAACAGAGTTTCCGTTACAAGAATTCTTGCAGCTCTGTTTAGATTACTGCTGCTTGTAGCTATTGGTTCGGTTGGACCACATTGACCTCATTACCCACATGGCCTAAATCCAGCAGATTGCTCTATGGGTGTCTCCAGCTGTGATCACACATATCTGGGTACCTCTGTGTCCTTCAGGCCAACCAGTTTAGTTTGTTTATCATATTCTTGGAGTACCTAGTTTCGATGGGCCCAATTGCAGACCAGAAACAACTTTTGATTAACAGTACAGCCTCGGTACAACGAGGCCAAAGTTAGGCATCGTACGTTTCATAGAAAGTTGAAAAAAAAAACAAATGGTTGTTTGTGGTCTGCAAATGAAACTACTCCAAGAATGTGATTAACACACTACCTAAACTGGTTGGACTGAAGGACACATAGGTAGGTACTTGCGGAAACTGTGCTTAAGGTTGAAATTATTGTAGTTTCCAATGTTTCACCAATTTTATTCCGGGTATTTCTCTTCTTAGCTTCAGGCATTGTGCTGAGGGCTGAGGTGATAATAGATGTCATCAGGACGTTGGCAATGGAAACAACGACCAGGGAACTATACCTTGAAGAACCACCAGAGATCTTTGAAGTTAAAGCATACGACGATAAAGGAAATATTTTCAGCACGTTGGAAGGATTTCAGTTTCACTGGGCTGTCGAACCACTTCTCGGTGGAGACAAGGATTCTGTTGTTGTCCGCTGCCTCACCTTCGAGGAGTCTCCCTACGAAGTGCCACCGTCGATCGAAAGCCTTGAGAAGCGTGGCTTGCAAGGTTCTCAGGTTTTGCTTGAAGGCATCAAAGTTGGTACCACCAGAGTGACCGCAAGGATTCTTGATCCCAGTTTGCAGGTAGGCAACTGCAGGTACCTATCTATTTCACATATGCAGATATTTTGTTCTGATGTCGCCTTTTTCTGCATTTAGGAATGTAGGTACCTATCTACCGGTTCTAAAAACAGAAAAAATAAGAACATTGCATCTCGATTCATTTCCAGAAATTTACACATCGATGGAATGCATACGAGGGGCGTTCAATATGTTTCAGGCTTAGCATAGAAATTTTTATTTCGTTGTGTTTTCCTCTCACGATATCAAAATTTGGTTTATTCTAAGATGCTGGTGTGAATTTCAGATTAATCCGATGCAGATTATTCATATTATCGCTGTTTGAAATGAACACATCCAAAGCGGCCAAAATGAACAATTTGCTCAATTGAAAAAGTGGCTTTCTTCAGAGCCACACGAAATTCAATAATCTGGCTCACTGGGGCCAAGTTCCGACTGCACAAGTGCGTATGAAGATGACCGAATCATCATTTATGCATTTCTGTAGTCGGAACTTGGGACCAGTGAGCCAGATTGTTGAATGTTGTGTTCCTCTGAAAAAGCCACTTTCTCAATTGAGCAAGTTGTTCATTTTGGCCGCTTCTGGTGTGTTCATTTCAAACAGCGATAATATGAATAATCTGCATCGGATTAATCTGAAATTCACTCCAGTACCTTAGAATAAAACAAATTTTGATATCATAAGAGGAAAACGCCATGAAATAAAAATTTCTATGCAAAGCCTGAAACATATTGAACGCCCCTCGTAGGTACCTACAACCCTGTGAGCTCATGTTATAACTCAAAATGAAAGAAATAAAAATACAAAACAATCTTATTTCAGACTTCCACCAACCATATTACGATGTACCAACTCCCAATCGCATGCGGCAAAAAATGAGAGAAGTGAGTCCATTCACATTCCTGAAATGATGGAACCAAAGTATGAGCAATTGAAATCACACCACAAAGCCTGGTTATAACCGGTCAGAATAGGTGACTTGCTTTTCAAGAGGCTGCCTGTTGTTTCTATCTTAGAGTAAAGTGGATAACCCATCTCCGAAAATCTGAATCACACCCACAAGCAAAGCCAATACCTAATTAGGCCTATTAGCAATGTTTCTGAAAATAAGATCGAGACATTTCACCTTTTTCTATTGCCGTCCAAACTGATTTTTTTTTTTTACAAAAAATGAACGAAACTGAGACTCATTATAACGCATGACCAAAAAAAATTGGTCGAAATGTTGAGAAATGAGAGAATACATTGGGCTTGCCTGGAACTTTTTTTTATCATTGGGTATGTCTAGCCTCTGGAATTTATTCCAGTTGAAATTGCCACCCATTTTTCCAGTAGTTAATTCTACTTTTCTTCTTCTTCTTCAATGATGCATGTAGAATGTTGACCCAATTTCAATCAAGCTGGTTGTCACTGCCAAGCTGCTTCTTGATCCTGCCGAGTGCTTGCTCATGCCATTGGCATTGTTGAAGTTCAGCTTCCAGCAACTGAAAGGGGGACAGATTTTTGGTTAGCACATTGTTTTTTTTTTTGTTTTTTTTTTCATTTTATGTAGGCCTAAATTGTTTATTTGCTGCCCAGCTTTTTTTTTTGTTATTTTCATTTTATATGGCCTAAATTGTTTATTTGCTGCCCAGCTTTTTTTTTGTTTATTTTCATTTTATGTAGGCCTAAATTGTTTATTTGCTGCCCAGCTTTTTTTTTTTGTTTATTTTCATTTTATGTAGGCCTAAATTGTTTATTTGCTGCCCAGCTTATTCGAAACCTGGTGGCATTTGCACCTTCAGAAATTTGTAATGGATTCCAAGAGTGATGTGCTCTTATTGACCACAATTATTTTCAATGCTATACAGGTACGTAGTCATTGACCACATTTTTCATGTGTCACATGGTCATTGAACACAATTTTATCAATAATTTTTGATGTTCAATGTCTTTCCTGATGATCAATGACTAGCTACAATTCTTTTTTGTCATGTGGTCATGATCACATTTTTTGTGTCGTGTGGTTATCGATAGCAATTTGAGTGAATCATATGGTCACAATCACAATAATTATTTTTCTCCGAGGTTGGTTTTGCATATTCCC
>JASGXE010015322.1:0-11178 GCA_030068105.1 Sinentomon sp. SZTP_YWyxl | reverse complement strand
AATCCAAAAGCTTTCTTCAACGCGGAAATAGAATGACCCAAGTCACATTTAGACACATTTAGGCCATAGCAAGCGCGAAAAAAGATGAAAACATCTCAATCCAGAAAGCTTTCTTCAACACATTTAGACACATATTGCCCAACAAGCGCGAAAAAGTCGAAACATCTCAATCCAGGAAGCTTTCTTCAACGTGGAAATAGAATGACCCAAGTGACATTCAGGCACATATGGCTAACAAGTATGAAAATATCTAAAACATCTCAATCCAGGAAGCTTTCTTAAACGTGAAAATTAGGCCAACAAGCGCGAAAAAGTCGAAAACATCTCAATCCAGGAGGCTTTCTTCAACGTGGAAATATAATGACCCAAGTGACATTCAGGCACATTTTGGCTAACAAGTGCGAAAATGTCTAAAACATCTCAATCCAGGAAGCTTTCTTAAACGTGAAAATTAGGCCAACAAGCGCGAAAAAGTCGAAAACATCTCAATCCAGGAGGCTTTCTTCAACGTGGAAATAGAATGACCCAAGTGATATTCAGGCACATTTTGGCTAACAAGTGCGAAAATGTCTAAAACATCTCAATCCAGGAAGCTTTCTTAAACGTGAAAATTTGGCCAACAAGCGCGAAAAAGTCGAAAACATCTCAATCCAGAAGGCTTTCTTACGTGGAAATAGAATGACTAAAATCATATTAGATCCTGAGATGGAAGAAGGAAACTGCTATATGGATGTAATGACCCAAAAATTACATCGCACGGGTTAGGTTAAGTTTCTTCTTATCGAGTTCCGGGATCGCAATTTTTCTTGTTCCCGACCAAAAAAGGCCTTTTGGAATAAATTGATGACCGTACAAGATATTATACAGAGAAAACACTTGTTAAAGTTTGCATATGCAGCTCTATTATCCAAGTATAACAGTGCTCAACGTGGTTGGTTGTCCATTCCATCTGGATTCAAAGAACTTTCTCGAGCAGGCTTCTACAGAAAATGGATAAATTTTGGAGTGGTGAAAATCCACAGACCATTGTCCAACACCGAATGCGAATTTTATCGGCATAGATTCCAAAGTTCCGCTGTTATTTGAACATTGAACCAGGACGAATGGAGCAAGATAGTGTATCCTCTGCGAGAAAATTGCATTGTTGCGTCATCATTCGCTGTTGCCTGCCGGTAGAGCTGCGCTCACGTCAACAGTTCATCCACAACGTTGATAGCGCGACAGGGCAGCATCGTTTTGTTTTTGAGCGGGAAGAGGCCGCGACTCCCTTGAAATCCCTGGGAGCCGCGGCCTCTTCCCCGCTCAATGACAAAACGATGCTGCCATGTCGCGCTGGCTCTGTTCATAAAATTGGCAAGTGATGTTCAAATTCAACGATTTTGGATTTTTGGAAACTAGAAGGCTTACTCTACAACTCCTCGGCAGGTGGTAACCATGTTGTAACGGAAAAAATTGCACAATCTTTGAAAATACCTGGCAGGAACCCGGAATTTTATAGCATCGAAACTTGAGCACTTTTGTTACCCGAATGATTTAGGAGTTTTACCTGACGAAAGGTTGGGATCATTGTACCTGTGGAAACGCTCATTTTTCAGCTTTGCACCATACGCAACCACTTCAAAATCCGTGGGTTTGTTCAGGAAATATTTAACTTTCTGTGGGCATCGCATCGCGGTCCGCCATTCACTCGCATGTATTTCGCTTCTGTCCGCAGATGATACCCCCTTTAAACGCCGCAATCCAGCAACACACACTTTGGCAACACGAAGATCCCGGAGTGACTCCACTTCTTCCTTAAAGCATTATGATTGAACCATAAAGAACTCTCCGTATGCCCAACAGGCTTTTTCTGTGATTGGATACGTGGAAGTATAATCTGGAAGCCTTTGGCCCACATCTTACTAGCTAAGCCTAACCAGATGGTTGAGAGCAGTCGCCGAAAAATATAATGCACACTAATGTGCACATTCATGATTTGTTTACGGGTACATCATTGCTTCTGTGGCTGTACATGTGAAGATATAAGGCCAAAGATTTTAGTTAACAAACTTCGAAGAGAAGCATTCCCAATTTACCCAATCCAATTTTCCCATAACTTTCCAAATTTGAAACCAAACACGTTTGTTTCTATACAAGATGATGGACGGACAATTCCAGAGGAAACACAGCAAACAAGAAACACCGCTCTGCCGTCATATGGTAAAACGCAGCCAAACCGGCCTCACCTGAGCGAAATCGAGTTTTTTGCACATTCCGATAGATCTTGATGTTATGAATCGTCCTGGCACTTCAAATTGCCAAAAAACTTAATTAATCGTCCAGAAACAGGTGATTTCCTACCTGTCCCAAGCTTTCGACCGGAGAAAAGACAAGGCAAAACACAGCATCTTGAGAGAAATTTGGAAGAACGCAGCAACGTTGCTGTGTTTTACCAGCAACAAAAAAGATGCTGCGTTCTACCTTGTTTTCTCTCTCAAGATTTTTGCAGTTGCTTTGGTTTACCATCAAACGAAGGGGACATTTTCGTCTTTTGTTCCTTTGGCTTCGATGTTTGACAGTTCAAATGGTTTGTTGATCATAGTTCAAAAACCGCAGCGGAGCCCCACCCATGGCGTTTACCCATATGGCCTCCTCGAATGAATCGCTTTGAGCCGGTGAAGTTTTTGTCCATGGCTTTGTTGGTTTTCGTTCATTCTTTCAGAATGAAAAGAACCAGAGACACTGTCCAACAAATCTGGGCCATATGCATCTACTTATCGCAGTGAAGCTTCTTCCTCCAACGTTTTGTTGTGATGAAACTGGAAACCTTGCAGGAACCCAGAGAGATAAAACTCGCATAACAGGACAGAGTTATACAGACACTTGTTAGAGAGATGGGCATGTATCAATGGTTATATACAAAGCGATAGATAAACTATCGTTTATCTATCGCTTTGGTTATATATATCCCATCTCAATGTGCAGGAATGGAGGACCAGGGGAAGCGGAAAGCTGGATGGTTCCACAGCAGGAGGTCTCTGCGTTCGAACAAGGCCGAATATGGAATGCCGTGGACAGAGAGAGAAGCTGTTTATGGCGTGAAGTTGCTGAGAGGTGAATAGACAATTTGAGACTGGAAGCAAACATATACAGGGTTTCCCAAAAGACACTTGACAACCCCTGCAATTTGGCAGTTTTCAACCTTCTCTTATGGGGCTATTTTTTGATTTTTCAGGTTTAAATTGGGCAGGCTGCCTTTTGCAGGTGTTATCCATTCGAATTGGAACAAACTCCACTCCAAGCTCAATGGTAGCTTCAAAACTGCAATGCACTTTTCTGGGGTTGTCAAGTGACTTTTGGGTAACACTGTATAGGGACAGACAACTCCTTTCAGAGGTGTCCAAGCCAATCGTTTATACGACGGGCTGGTCTAGTTTTTTTGGCACATAATTTCGACACGGGCTCCAGCACCCGGCCCGCACAGCCTGCCATGGATACTGCACCTCGTTCATCGAGCAAGAACAAGAAATCAGGAAGAAGAAAAGAAGCCCATTTTTCTGCGAGACAAATGGCTTTTTGGGGGACGCGGACAAACGTCCACACGGACAATCGTCCACACGGACAAACGTCCCACACGGACAAACGTCCACACGGACTAACATCCACACGGACAAGCAGCCACACGGACAAAACGTCCACACGGAAAAAAACGCCCACACGGATTTTTGTCCAAACCACCAAGCACCGAACCGGACAAACGTCCACACGGAAAAATATCCACATGGACAAACGTCCACACGGACAAACATCCACACGGAATTTTGTCCAAAGAACCAAACATCGAACCGGACAAACGTCCACAACGGAAAACATCCACACGGACAATCGTCCCACGGACAATCGTCCAAACGGCGAACAATTTTGCCCTTAGAACAAACCAGGCTGAGGCAAAACAGGAAGTCTTTTCGCCTTTTGCATGCCACAGGCATTATTAAAAAGGTCATTGGAAGTATGGCAGGACCCAAGGGGTATTTGATTTGGGTTCTAATGGAAATTATGAAAGGAAGCCCAATTGTCATCTCATGCGGAAACGTCCTCAAACAGCTGCAATTCGTGTTGGCAACATACATTTTCTTAGATGGAATAAGTGACCAGGGAAGTAATACACCCACCCATTTTTGCGATAGGGAAATTTGCGTGGTATTTGCAGGTCTGGTATTTTTTTGTTTTCCTTGCATGCTGCGATGCATGTGACTCAACTTAACAGCGCCCTTTGTGATCTACAGCCAAAATCCAGGTAGACAAAAAGGGTTGAATTTGATTGGGAAAATACTTGCATGATGTACAGACCACCACATCTTTTAACTTAATTGATGACCCGACCCATCTGCGTTTGTTTTTTTCGGGATGCGTCATCCCGTGACCAGGTAAAAATGCGGTTTTAAGGAATAATCCATGAATTGCTTCCTTTGTCGTGCAAACCTTGGCAAGCTGCTTCAAAAGAGGGACCAAATCGCAAGTCAGGTTTGCCGAGACGCAACTTGAAATAGACAACACCGGACATTTTTGCGGTGAATGCGGAAACAGTGTGCTCTTGAGATGGACTTTGTTCCCCGGCACTAGCTGTGTGGTTCCTCGAAAATGACGCCTCTCCCACCTCGGGAAAGAAGACAGCCCCCAAGTTTTTGCAAGAACATGATGGTGGCAATGTAGTTACCGGGCCATTGATCCAAATTTGTAATCAGAATATGGACGAATCTGGGTTTTTTTGAATTGAAGTTCTTTCCATGTCACAACATTTCCAATGCAGCTTTTATGTGTATCAGAGACGCATTTGCATTTTCTGGAAAATCAGGAAGCCATAGTTCAAAAAGCGACAACATGAATGATTTCAAAATCAATGACAGCAGGAAGCCTCGCATGAGTATTATCCCAGTCAATTGGGTCACAACGCACATATGCCAGTTTTGGATAGTCTTGAATGTGGGAGTCTATAAATTCATCGGACCGGCAGTCACGGTTGTTTTTTGCTGACAACCCACGACGATAAGCGTCCCGTGAAATCGCGACTGGTGCATCCTGATTTCTACAAATCCTAAGTCAAAAATTCCGGCCAAAGATTCTGGCTGGTACCTAATGTAAATTCTGAAGAAAGGTTTCACGATCGGTCGAGATGCACTCACTGAAAAAACACTTCTTGAAATTCAGAAAGAACAAAACATCATGTCAAAGTCTCGTTTTCCGCCAGAATATGCCCAAAATTCGGTTCATAGCAAAAACATGGGAATTTCAATCTATGGGAAAATAGAAATTCAGAGCTATTATCTGCCAATTGACATGTCAGATAGATCTCCATGCACTGCGTCTTTTATCGCTTCTTGGAGGCTGATGAAAGGTGACCAATTATTGCGTTATTTTAAATTTCGACCTGACCATGTTTCATTTATTTGAAAACCGAAAAGAAGTCTATTTCCCAGCTTAGTCCCTCTCGATGCAATTATTTAGTATTTTCCCGGAAGTGCTATACGATAACAGGATTGATTAATCTTTTTCCGCCGCAGCAATAAAATACTTCGGATAGAAAATTCTTTTTACAACATATCTATACAGGGTGTTTCTGAAATAGTTGGCCATACTTCGTTTTTGACATCGTGGGGCCATTCTGAACAAAAAAGGTAGAGTGACTTTTTGCCGTCCGATGACTTCTGGGGGTACCTACTCGCCGAAAAAAAAACATGGGACGATACACTGTATCTAATTCACGACATCACTACGAGGTCAGCAAAAATCAACTATGACACATTGCAAAATCAAGGCAAATGCATAACATTACATGCAGATATGGCAGAGAAGCCATCCAAGAATGCATTTCGCCATCCATGCGTGTAATGTTATGCATTTGCTTTGTTTTTGCAATGTTTCATAAGTTGATTTTTGCTGACCTCGTAGTGATGTCGTGAATTGCAGTGTATCGTCCCATTTTTTTTTTTAGGCGGAGTACCCCCAGAAGTCATCGGACGGCAAAAAGTCACTCTCCTTTTTTGTTCAGAATGGCCCCACGATGTCAAAAAAAACGAAGTATGGCCAACTATTTCAGAAAACACCCTGTATATTGAAATTATGATTGGAGAAACTTCAAAGAATTGATAATTTGGATAACCCCATGTCGCCCGGCAAATGGCAGGAAGTAAATTGTCTCCATGAAAAACAGATCCTTCCGCTTTGGGACAAAATTCTCTCTGTCACCTGGTGCCAGGGACAAATCCATGGAAATCTGTAACTCTTGCCGTAGCATACGCTTTACACAAACAACAGCAGTCTGAAGATGATCTTGCCAGGACTGAAAAAGAAATTTTATATATGCTGCGGACTCTGGCAGTGCAGAACCTTTATGTTTTCAAAATGCACTCTGGTTTATTCCCTATGGGCATCTATACAGGGTTTCCCAAAAATCACTTGACAAACCCAGAAAAGTGCATTGGAGTTTTGAAGCAACTATGGAAGTTGGAGTGGATTTTGTTTCAATTCGAATGTATAACCGCCTGCAGCAGGCAGCCTATGCCCAATCTGAACCTGAAATCTGTAGGAAAAAGCCCCACAAGAGAATATTGAAAAACCAGGAAATAGCAGGGGTTTCAAGTGACTTTTGGGAAACCCTGTTTATGATTTACCATACCGGTTTTTTTCGACCACGATGTTATTGAATCACATAAACTTTGTTATCATTTTTGTCCAGAAAAACTTTGTGCTTGCTTCTCTGAAAGCAGCCGCCTTTTTCATGTGAAAAAATTTATCTCCTTTCAGTAAACGAGAAAACGCACCTTTTCAACAGAACAAGCACAGGCAGGCGTTTATACCAATTGGGATTTAATCCGATAAAGATTATACCAGTCAGGATGTGGCCAAACGGAGAAATAGACACGAGCAATTTTGCCCTGACACAGAACCGGACAAACGTCCACACGGACAAACAGCCACACGGATTTTTGTCCACAGAACCCAGATCGAACCGGAAAAATCCCACACGGACAAAACATCCACACGGACAAAACGTCCACACGGAAAAAAAGCCACACGGTTTTTTGTCCACGAAGCCACACCGAACCGGACAAACGTCCACACGGACAAACAGCCACACGGACAAACGTCCACACGGACAAACGTCCCACCGGAAAAACGTCCAACACTTTTTGGACAATTTTCCGTGTGGACGTTTGTCCGTGTGGACGTTTGTCCATGCCCCGGCTTTGAAAAATAACAATGCTCCTTGTGTTCACAATTTAATATCATCGGGAAAAATATGGAAAAGATTCTCCGGGTTTCCAGTCAAAAAATATGAAGCGCCATTTCTAAATAAAAACGCAAAGTTTCTCCCATGAAATACGCAAGCTTTTAAATAAGGTATATCCTTTCTGAAGTCTTGTCAACAGCGGCACTCTTGTCTCACTGTCTCGTAAAGATTTTCTCAGGCGTAATCTCTTGGACGTCTGGAGTGCTCCTTTGAATCCAAAAGATCGCGAATCTTCCCTCAATTCCAGCTAGTCCCCTGAGATTTCATCCTCCTCACCCGTTTCTCGGCGCATTTCTCTTCATTTATTCTAAAAAAACAAGCAGCTAAAGCTAGACGACAAAAGCGAGCCTTGAAGATCATTCAATTTCTCAAAAACGATAAACTTTTTGGAGCATCGTTGTGGCAAGTTATCATCTTACAGGCAAAACAAAATGCGATCAATAATGCTGAGGTACCTACAGGAACAAACAAGTTGAAAAGTCATTGCGTAATTCGAGTGACACGTCACAGCAAAATCGTGGGAAATAAAACGAGTGAGTGATTGGGATTTCGCCTCTTTGCCATAATAGATAGGCTGTTCGCGACAAATTTCGGGCGAATGTTTTCAAGTGACTGACTTCGAGTTTGTCCCTTCACACCTGACGGGGCACTTAATGTCGAGTTTTACGTTTTTGTCCTTGGTCAGAAGACTTTCCTCTAATTGCCCAGTAAAAGAAAATTTGTAAGTCTCGGAAACATGTAGATTTTAATTTTTTGCAATTTCGCTACACGTAGGTACTTACATAACTGTGGCCTGCTGCATTTTCTGATAGAAAAACGTTTGGCTGCGTTTTCATTTAATATCATAAAAAATTATTTTGTTTTATTTTTCTTCAAATATTTGACTTTTTATTGCATAGTTTCTGTCATGTTACCGCAAAGTGACGTGAAAATGGAGCCATGTCCCCAATCTTTTGAATGCTTTTGTGCTCTCAGGGGCGGATACAGGAATTTTTAAGGGGTGTGCAGGTCAAAAACGCCGACTGTCTCAAAATGTGGCTGCTCACAACCAACGCGGGTCTGCTGCGGACGCCCGAGCGGAATTCCAAAGGCAGCAGAAAACCCCCTGACATGGGGGACGGAATCTATCACGGGAGACGTATCGGGAGACGGAATCTATCAAAAGCACATGGAACTTTTTGACAAATTCGGGTTCTCGAAACAAGGTCGCATATAGCATGGTTACTCAATATGATGGTTGTTCCATATGAACACGATGCCAGCGCCTCGCGCGGCTGCGGATCGCGTTATGACGTCATTGGGTTGTAGAAACAAGAAAGCAGGCATCAGGTATAATAGAAGAGAAAGGCCGCTCGCGGGGGGGAACGCACCTGGATAGAATGTACTTCAGATCGAATGGTTTTCAGACCGAAAATTCGATTCAATCACCATTCGAACTAAAATGCATTCGAACTAAAAATACTTCGATCTAAAAACCATTCGATCTAAAAACCATTCGATCTAAAAACCGTTCGGACCAATGCGCATTCGGTCTATTCGCCGTTCGGAGTAAGTACATTCTGACAAAAACAGATTCTATCCAAATGCAATTCGACCGAAAAATCATTCGATCTAATAGTCATTCGATCAAAAAACCACTCGGAGTAAAACACATTCGGACGAATCGCCATTCGAACTAATGCACATTCGGTCTAATGCACATTCGATCCAGATACGATTCGAAGTAATTTGGTTTCTGTCCAAGTGGCATTCGAACAAACTTCAGTTCGACCCACTGTCCATTCTTGTCGGCTGTTGACGTTAAACTTTGGCAGATTCTGAATTTTTGCGCACAAGACTGCGCAGATGGAGATAGTTTGTTTTGAATCTGAACAGTTCCACATCTTGCAACCGCCTCTATTGTTTGTTTTATCTGGGTACAGGTCATAGAACGGGTTTAGTTTGGTTAGGTTAGGTTGTGTTTCGACAAGTTAGACAATTTTTGGCGTTTAAATGTCATCCCCAACAAATATCCCGACCCCTTTTATGCAATGTTAAAGCTGATGTTTAGGATTAAACCAACATAACAACCACAGCGCAAGAGCCAGACTTTTCCGAAATTTTTCGTTCTTATTCACATTCGATGCAAACGACATTCGATCCAAACGCCACTCGAACGAAAACCAATTCGGTGCAAAACTCGTTCGGGCTAAAATACATTCGAACCAAAAGCAATTCGAACCAAAAAACATTCGAACTAAAGACCATTCGAACCAAAAAACAATTCTGACTTGTCACCATCTGAACTAAAAACCATTCGAACTAAAAAGCGTTCGAACTAAAAACCATTCGAACTAAAAACAATTCGGACAAAAACCCATTCGGAGCAAACGTCGTTCGGACTAAAGTTCATTCGATCCAAAGTCAATTCGGACCAAAAGCCATTCGGACCAAAACCCATTCAGACCAGATGCCGTTCGGACAAAAGTCAATTCGGCCTAAAACTCATTCTGCCCAAACAACATTCGGTCCACTTCCCCCTATCCGCTCGCGGGACGCCACACACAAAAAGTTCATTTCTCTTGAACACAAACTGATGGACTTTGGCGAAACTTTTTGTGTTGGAAAGCTGATAAATGGGCAGTTGTCGGTGTTTTTTGTGGACCCAAACTCTGGGTTCTGGTTCAATTCAAAAATCATTGGAACGAAAGTGTTGAAAAAAGACATGCGATGAAATTGCGGGTTCCTCTTTTATTTTCAAGAAAAGTGCGATTTTTTCTGCTGCAACCTCCCTTCGACCTGTAGAAGAGTTTTGGAGGAAGGTTTCAGCTTTCTTTGGACACCAAAATTATTATGGCATTTTAAGTTAGCTGCGAACGAAGTAACGTTGCGGAAGTGAGCATGTCCACGAAGGACTTCGACTTGGATTTTGACTGATCGATTGCACGAGCAATTCGTGCTCGTCGCCAGCGGAACCACACAGTAGCATTGCGGCGGAGGAAAATGAAACCGAAATTTTTGATTTGTTCGGATGTGTAGACCTTTAGGCAAGTGGGTAGATCATTCGGTTCTCGTGCGAGAGGTTCTGAGTTCGAGCCCGGGGATAGGCTCAAAATTTTTCAAAATATCCAAGACGAATTCAAAAAGTGGCATCCAAAAAACGACTTCCAGGCAACATTTCGAAAAAGTTTTTGAACGCGGTGAAACCTGCAGTTATTCGCCTTTTGCCTTTCACGTCCGCACAGGTGAGAAGCAATGAATATCAGTTTGCCGGCATCAAAAATCCAAAACTTTCAAAACTGATTTCTTCGACCGGCGGTCAGAACATTTTGAGATACCCACCCACGAATTTTAGCAAATGGGAAAGCCACACATGTTATCAGAGTAGGCAAGAATGCAATTTTGGAAAAAGTCAACATATCGCACCAGCAGAAAAAGTTTATTTTGCTTTTTAAAACGACTTCTTGGTATTGATCGGGTCTACCTCCCAAACCGAAAATTGCGCAGAGATGTAGATGTAGAAGATACCCTCGGACTTTTTGTGTCTTTGCGGTTCCATCAAAACATCGTCGTGGCTCTCAGACTCCGCTGGCATCTTCAAATGCGGAACTGCACATGGGTTTGAACAACTCCCGAAGCGGTCCAGCGAAGCTCGCTGCGCGATCTCGTTTGAAATCCTTATTTCCGAAGAGATCAAAGCAAATTCTGGCCTCTTTATTGACAATGACTGCACCGTTTGGTCGCTTGCATTTTGCAATCCACACTTTGCACAGATTTCTTTCTGTTGGAAAACGATGAAACGAAATTTGACGGTCAATTGTGCTTTCACGCAAATTGCGATTGCACAGTTGGGCATTTCGCCGAAAAGGTACAAAGAACATTGACAGACACACAATGACCTGCGATGCTGGCAGGTTCACCACTACGGA
>JASGXE010015321.1:0-11849 GCA_030068105.1 Sinentomon sp. SZTP_YWyxl | reverse complement strand
ATTTGGTGCCAAGTAACGTCCCGTGAACGATCCAAAATGCATGGATTTAGCACCGACAATCTCGTGCACGGTAATGGGACCGAAATACCCATTTTGGCACCATGGAAACCGTTCTGGCACGTTTCTGTCACCTAATTTTTCTACTGGGTTCCATGTCCTCACGCCCAGTAAACGATCCAAAATGGGTGGGAGGAGTGAAACATCGAAAATCTCGCGTGCGATAATTGAACCAAAGGCAGCCATTTTGGCACCCTTGAGTTCCGCTTGGCACATTACTGTGGGACCATTCGACCGGGTTTGATGCCAGATTGGTGCTCAGGAACGATGGGAATCCAAAATCGAGCCATATATGGGCATATTTTGGCACTTCGTCCCAATTTGGTGAGAGAGAACGTTGTAAGAACGGTCCGACCGGAACGGTTGAATATCCGTCCCAATTTGGTGCCAGTGAACGTTCCATGAACGTTCCAAAAGGGTCCGGAATACCGAAAATCTTATGCACGATAATGGAACCGAAATGACCCATTTTGGCACCATTGAAACCGTTCTGGCACGTTACCGGGACTGTTTTTGCTACTGGGGATTCCCTTGCGAAATGCGCTTTCTTCCTTGTGATTCCAAATTTCTCCACCCTCACAGGAAATCATTGCAAATTGAAAAATGAGTCGGTGTGCCATATCTTTGCAAATAATGACTTTATTCTTTGTTCCACATTTCTCTTCTTGAAAGTTGTGAATTTTTCTCATGATAAGTGAGCGAAGGACCCTTTTTTCGTGTTTTTTTTTACATTTTTGTCCAATGATTACGGTCGCAGCAAATTGCACGTAAAATCACAAATAAAACACTGGTTAAAAAGTGGCCTAAATGAAAGACAGCCATGCACATTTTTCTGCCATTGCCGCTGCTCAGACTCTGCTGAAAATTTATTCTTCGGGCAGTTAAACTTTGAAGCACTAAACTGGGGACCGAAGTGATCACGCCCTATTTTCGACCCCTTTACGTTTGCAGTCTTGCGCCTGTGTGTGCACCACATAAGGCCAAAGTTCACCCACCTTGGCGCGGGTGCTCATTTTCTATATTATTGCGTCGCCCGGCATGGCCGGTTTGACACAGGAGGACTTAGAGGTCTTGCTCCATGCCTTCCGGGACGCCTATTTAAGAAATGCAAACTGTTTTGGGCATTTTTCCATCTAACCACGTGTTAGTTCTGACCTGCCAAAAACGGGGAAAAACGCTTGAAACGAAGAAAAAAGGTCAGGTTAGGGTAGGTTTGGTAGGCTAGATGGGTTATGTTTGGTTAGATAGCTTTATTTTTCACTTTTTCGTCACTCGCAAAATTGGGATATGCCGAAATCAGTAGGCATTTCTTAAATACGCTTCAGGGACCGCATCTAGCGGGCCGGCACTTTCATGGGTCATTGACATCGAGGAACTCATCTGCACTCTGCGGTACCTCTGTTCACCACCTTTGGAATGAGAATTTGGAAGCCCTTTTGTGACCTTGCCTCTGGGTTTTTGTGTGATTGTGATGATTGGGTCTGATTCACCGTTCCTAAAAATTATTGTTCTTTTCGCTATGACGGTAGGCCTATACGTATTCGAATAACTGCCTTTTGGTCGATGAGGCAACAAAATTGTTTGAAACCACTTGTGCGTTTCCCTTTTATGCAGTGGGCAATGGGCAATGGGCAATGGGCAATGGGCAATGGGCAGTGGGAGCAGACGAAACTCTATAGGGTGCGTTCATTCTCGACTTGAATCTACATCTATTGGAGTTCATACGTACGAATAGGTACTTGTGCAGCTCCAGGTTTTCTCTCATAATTCCTGTTGTCATGCCATATCCACCACCACCAAATGAATTCCCACCTGACCTATGCATGCATGGGCCCACAAGGAGGTACCGATCACGTCACGTTGATGTGTTGCCGGTTGTGATGGTGTGTCTGTCTGGTCGAAGGTAATTTCCAAAAATTTGCCTTGTCATCCTGGCATAGCCATCATGCAGACACGCTGTGCGTTGTTCTGTTGGAGCCGAGCCACACAGTCGCTTTGTGTGAACCTCCCACCTCCTTTTTGCCTTTCGATCAAAAGGTTGTTCCGAGCTGACGCAACTTCATGCGTCAAAACCGCACATCGACTTTTGAGACTTTTCACGTCGAGTTTCTCTGCCGAAAACGCAACAACTGAAGACTGTTCATCCATTTTGTGAGAACGATTGCAGGCCATTTCCATTACATCAAGGTTCATGCATATGCATCCGTTGTGCGGATTCCTGAATGTTCTTGCTCGTACAATCCTGAAGAATTAAATCACCCACACTTCACACTCAGTTAGCTGAGGAGCATTTGTCTCAGAGGTGGGTAGGCTCAAAATGAACGAGAACGCAAGAAGGTAATTGAGTTTTCGTCTGGTGAAAACAGGCCATCATGTCAGACATATCTCTGCTGCTCCTCTCATTGAATTTCCCCATCTCGACTCTCGACTCTCGACTCGACTCGTCAAAATTTCAGCAGCACTCAGCAGGGTCAGGCAGGAGGAGTCCAGACCATCAGCGGATGAAATTAAAATTCGAGCATGAACCGCGACCACGACCGCGACCGAGCAAATCTCACGGGAACAGGAACAGGAACTGCTCAACCCTGCCTCTTGTGGAAAAATTGAATCAGAATCATCACAGCGTCTTTATGGTCGAGACGAGATTGGTCGAGACGAAATAGTGGATTACGTGATGTGCAGGAAGATCTCCTTTCTGCCTTTCTGCCTATGTCGATAGTAATCTCCTGTGGAGTGCTCTCAGCCATATGTTGAAGAAACAAGCTGATCTGTGCATTGCTGGATGTAGAAATATTCTTAAACAGAGAGTATGTACTGCGAAGAAGAATCTTATGCGATCACTGCATTCCAGTCGTCACTGTTCACGAATTTTTATTTAGTCTGTTCACCCAGAATCATCTTCCTTTCGTCACTTGGGTCTCTTGATGCAAGAAATTTTATACTAGCCAACAACTGATAGTTTGTGCCATGCTGTGTAGATAACTCCGAACTCAGAAAAGGGAACCAAATGATCCCAACATCCCTGCTGTAAAGCCATATCAATCCAAAATCATCCTGCGAGTTCTTTCATGCATCTCAGCATTGCATTTTTTTCACCCTTTGCGAAACACGTGTGCATGCCCCTTGTAATTATGCAATTCCTGGACTTGCAACCATTCTAACTGCAGCAATCCTGGTTCAACGGGGCGTAAAGGACAGATGTTGTCTCGCCCGATGAGAGAGGCTTTCCCATATGATGCGAATGCCTCAAAACACGATTAGGGAACCAGTGGGCAAGGAACCAGAGAGACGGGAACCAGTGGGAAGTAACCATCATTGACAATCACACCTGACACAAAGACCACCCAAATGAAATACCCTTTATCGTTTCTACCTGATATTTTATTCTGGCATTTTTGAAGCATTCGCAACGAAGACGGGAACCATTGGGCAGGGAACCAGAGAGACGGGATCCAATGGGCAGGGAACCAGAGAGACGGGAACCAGTGGGCAGGGAACCAGAGAGACGGGAACCAGTGGGCAGGGAGCCAGAGAGACGGGAACCAGTCGGCAGTAACCTTCGCACACTTATGGGCAAAGCCTCTCTCATCGGGCGAAACAACGTCTATCCTTTACGCCCCGTTGAACCAAGATTGCTGCAGTTACAATGGTTGCATGTCCAGGAATTGCATAATTACAAGGGGCATGCAAACGTGTTTCTCAGGTTAACCGTTTCTCAGCAGGGTGAAACAAATGCAATGCTGAGATGCATGAAACAAGTCGCAGGATGATTTCGGCTCGGGGTGACATCCCCTACACCCCACATGAACAGTCCCTGCTCTCGGCGAGCATTAGGTACAGAGTGTTTCTTATGTGTTGTCTTTGTGAATATCTGCGCTGTGGACCCAAAATTATGAACGCAACTGCGTTTTTAATTTTGTAAAATTTTAAAATTAAAATACATATACCTGCAGGAGAATCGTCCCATCTTCGGAGTAGTTTTAGGGTGGGTTAGGTAGGGTCAGGTCAGGTCAGGTTCGGTTAGGTTGGGTTTTTATCGTTTTTGTTCCATTTTTCTTTGTCTCATCCAAGCCAATCTATGCTCACCAATCTAACCTTACCAAACTTAACCTATCCAAACCCTTCACCTAACTTCATCGAATCTTACCCTTTGTTCAATTTTTCTTTGATTTCGGCCAACCTAACCAAACATAACTTTACCTATTATCCAACCCCAAAAAGAGTCCGAAGGCAGCGATTCTTCTGTATATTGCGTTTTTTAATTTTGTTCAATAGCATCGCATAGGTAGATTACGTACATTCCCAACACATGAGAACACATGAGAGGCACCCTGCTAATTGCGCGTGACGAGGACGGGTTACATGCAATTTCGATTGTCTCCCAAAACTGGAAAGGTTAAGTTCTGTTGAACCCTTTATCCACACGATCACAGCATCATATTGTTGAGTTCGCATGTCCCCCTGAGTTCAATTGACCCCCCTTCCGTTTTATTAACGAGACCCTAGCAAGCGCAGTTGAAGCAGATTGAGCACCTGATCTTAGGGCCATGCTCTTAGAACCATGCTCCATGTCACCATGCCATGCCGATGCGTTTCGAATGACTTAATACGGCTACTATTAAGGCGGGGAGTTGATGTCAGGAATAAAATTTGCCCCACATATAGCAAATTCGTTATCCCCTTTTGAAAATGTCGATGATGGTTGGGTCATCTCTCTCCACCGTTTAGGTACTCCGAATACCATGTGCGGCATTCTCGTATCGTCATTTCAGATTGATGTCAGCGCTTATTTTTAAGCGGCGAATCCTGCGCGTTGTACCAATCGCCATTCCACAATTTTGGGGAAACAATATTATCAACGGCAAAGGACGAGATTCACACAAAAAGAAAATGGTATTTTGAAGTTACTCGTATGTTGCGAAACCATTAATGAATAGGTGTACCAAAAGTGTTTTGGCTGCAATGAAACGCCAGAATGGTTTTAACTTCATCAAACATCGTGAAAAGTGATTGCTAATATCCCATTTTGGTTTTAGGATACAATGAAGGCAGTTTTAGGTAAAGGTGCGGTTCCATTATGTCATTTTTGACGTCATTTTTGACGCATCTTTGTCATCAAATGACTGGCTGCCTCATAAGTTTACAGATCCAGTGCATTATCCTTAAACAGCGGTGTGTTGTGCGCAAACGTCTCATTAAGTTGCGGTTCCATTATATCATTATTTATCATTTATCATGGTCTTTATTTTTTTATCATGGTATTTATTATTTATCATTTATCATGGTCAACATTCCATTATATCACTTTTGACGTGTCATTTGTGACGAGTCATCAGAATGAATTCATGGGTCGGGGGACTGGGATAGAACGGACTGAGGCAGAAATGGGACTGAGGCAGAATTTTTTGTCGGCCTCTGTCCACTTCTGCCCCAGTCCCATTCTGTCTCTATCGCATTCTGCCTCAGTCCCATTCTGCATCAGTCCCATTCTGCCTTGGCAACGTTTTTGCTACTGGGGTCAGTCCCATTCTACCTCAGTCCAATTCTGCCTCAGTCCCATTCTGCTACAGTACCATGCATTCTACCTCAGTCCATTCTATCCCTGTCACCGGTCCCGAATTCATAAATTTCATGATGGAATCGCGTTATGACGCCTTTTTGTCAAAAAGTGACGCGATGACAAGACCTTGTCATCGCGTCACTTTTTGACCAAAAGGCGTCATAACGCGATTCCATCATGTCATTTATGAATTCATCTGATGAATCGTCACAAATGACACGTCAAAAGTGACACAATGGAACCGAAACATAATGAGACGCTTGCGCACGACATACCGTTGTTCAAGGATAATGCACTGGGCCTGTAAACTTATGAGGCAGCCAGTCATTTGATGACAAAGATGCGTCAAAAATGACACAATGGAACTGCACCTTAACTCATCACTGAAACCAAATTTGATTTGGCGAAACGTCTTTTAGATTATAAGAAACCAAATTAGTTTCAAATAAATCCAAAATATGAAAACAGTGCGCAACCGAAATGGTTTTCTGCAAAAACTTCTTTGGTTTTCTGTGAATACAAAATGCCAAAAAATAGGCAGCCAAAAGATGGTTTTTCTGCGAAACCAAGAAAGTTTTTGCGGAGTTTTGCAAATGATATTGTGGAGAACCAAAGCATTTCAAAGCAATTGCCAGACAAAAAGAACAGAGGGTTACGAGTTTCAGCTGACAATTTACGTTTTCAATTTCGGATTGCAAAGAATACACGTAAAACGGTCGCCTCGCAGTTGTTTGCTGGAAAGAGAAGGAGAAGGGAACGATAGGAAAAGGACAGATGTGATTGGATTCGTTTTATGTTTCATTTGACTTGCATGCATGGTTGCTGGCTTTCACGTCATTTTTAGTCTCAATATGAATGCTCTATGATATTGATGTTGATGATATTGATATCATATTCATATCGTATACATTGATATGATGCTTGATAATATGATGCTCTAATATATTGATGATATTGATGATTTTATGATGGAGATTCGTTCTCTATGATTCATTCTCTGGCTGTGAGAGATTCATTCTCATCTTGATTATCTATGTACTCTATGATTGCTCTATGAATGATTTTGATTGATCTATGATGCACTTGATGATGCCATATGATGCTCTGTGATGATCTATGATGCTTTTACTCTGCTGTGATTGGTCTATGCTCCATAATTGCTGGCATGGATCCCGCACTTGGCGTTTTTCTGCGGCGGTTTTTAATTACTAAAAAAATCCGGAATTTTCTGGCGGATTTGGGGAATTTCTGGCGGGAAACGAACAACCCACGTAGCATCGTACAAAAGCAATTTGGTTTTTATTAAAACCGAAGCATGAAAAAGTGCTCAACCCAGATGGTGTTGTACAAAACCATTTTTGTATTTTTCACAAATCCATCTGCGGGTTGCGATTTTTTTCGTGATTTTGGTTTTTTGTTAAAACCCAGAAAGGTGTTTTCATAAAAATCAAAAGAAATTTTTCTGTGGGGGGGGGGCAAATCAAAAATTTTTCGATTTTTCTCAACCACATTTCCCTTCTGTGTGCAATATCCGCAAAGTGCGCCACCGCAGGTGAATTTAAAGTGCAAACGATATCAGGCATTTTCCATCCATCCCTGCATTAAGATCGAAAGCGATTTTATGGCTAATTGTTCCGTTTGCTTTTTTTTCAGGAGAATATGTTTTAATTGCAAATGGAAGTTTGGAATCCCAGACGTTGATAACTGACGAGGAACAATTTGTGAAAGCGAATCGACTGCGAGAAGAATTCTCGCACGTTCTGCAGCGGCAGAAGAAGGAGCATCAGGAGCAGCAGGAGCAGCAGAAGCAGCAGGAGCAGCAGGAGCCGCAGGAGCGGCAGGAGCAGCAGGAGCAAGGACAAAAAGTTTCGCCTCTACTCACATTGGAAGATGCATTTGATGTCAAAGGGAATTATGACCTCGCAGCCGCGTCGGTCGCTTCAGATGAGGTAAGCGACCGACTTCCTGGCTTTCGTCCTGGCTACTCCTGTACTACCCAACTTACAGCGTTTACACAGGACTTAACATGTGCGCTCGATCGCGGCTCGCAGGTTGACGCTATAGCCATCGACTTCTCTAAGGCTTTTGATGTGATTAGTCATGATGTGCTGCTTAGAAAACTTGAGCTCCTGGGACTCGACCTCCTAACCTTAAGATGGCTGAAAGGCTACTTGTCCGGCCGGTCTCAAGCAGTTCGCGTTGATGGCCAATTGTCAAATCATCTACCTGTCACTTCCGGTGTTCCGCAAGGCAGTATTTTGGGTCCGCTGCTTTTTATTGTCTATATTAATGACCTCGATCAGCTAGTGCGTTCAAGAATGCGGTTATTCGCAGACGATTGCATTGTGTATTCTGAAATATCAACTCCGGGTGAGTGCGGTAAATTGCAGCATGACCTTTCTCTCATACAGGCATGGTGTGAGCAATCCGATATGTCATTGAATGTTGATAAATGTCATTTTATTCGTTTTTCTTTAAAGAATTCTACTATTCCCTTCCAGTACCAACTAGGTGGTCGGACACTGTCCATATCAGGTGAAATTACCTACCTTGGAGTGAAGTTTTCCAGCAAGCTGGACTGGACTCCTCACATAAACATGATTGCCTCCAAGGCCAATAGAGCATTGTATTTCGTAAAAAGAAACTACAGGAAATGCCCCCCTAAAATTCGTGAGCTTTCCTATATTGGACTAGTGAGGCCAATTCTAGAATATGCCGCCCCGGCCTGGGATCCATGGTTGATTAATCACATTTCATCACTTGAAAAAGTTCAGCGTAAAGCTGCTCGCTTTGTGATGGGTGATTATAGGCAGAAAAGCAGTGTGAGTGACATGATAAAAAAGCTTGGTTGGAATTCATTAACTGAAAGGAGAAGAATAGCTCGTCTCATTTGCCTCTTTCAAGTCCTCGGAAATGTGGGAGGCTGGGGAAGCATGCTAAAGTTCCTTGACTTGCCGTCATTTTACTCTCACAGGGACCACGTTTACAAGCTTCGCCGTTGGGGCTTCAAAAAGGATGTCGGCAAGTTCTCATTTCTTGGCAGAACAATTACTGAGTGGAATTCATTGCCCGAGGGAATATTTACCCTTCCCCTGAGTATCCCCATTCTGCAGAGAAGGCTTGGCAACTCTATTGACATCTTGAATTTTTGCCCGGTACGTTTTCTCCCCATCTTCGACAAATGCACATTTGAATCATATATCTGTTTCGCTTCTTCTCTCAAATAACTTTTCCTCGAAAATTTGTTCTGTGTTCCTGATTATTGATCATATCGCGTAGTTTATTACGTGATCATATCGCATTGTTATTGTTTATATGTGCTCATGTTTGCATTTCTTTATTGTATCCTTGCTTGTATGTTTAATTCGATAGGAGGAAACTCCGAAGAATAAAAAGCTTTGATTGATTGATTGAAGATATTATTTCCAAATATTTCATTTGTGCAAAACAATCACAAAACACTTCCTGTTTCCAAATATTTCATTTGTGCAAAACAACCACAAAACACTTCCTGTTTCCAAATATTTAATTTGTGCAAAACAACCACAAAACACTTCCTGTTTCCAAATATTTCATTTGTGCAAAACAACCACAAAACACTTCCTCTTTCCAAATATTTCATTTGTGCAAAACAATCACAAAACACTTCCTCTTTCCAAATATTTCATTTGTACAAAACAATCACAAAACACTTCCTGTTTCCAAATATTTCATTTGTGCAAAACAATCACAAAACACTTCCTGTTTCCAAATATTTCATTTGTCCAAAACAATCACAAAACACTTTCTCTTTCCAAATATTTCATTTGTGCAAAACAATCACAAAACACTTCCTCTTTCCAAATATTTCATTTGTGCAAAACAATCACAAAACACTTCCTCTTTCCAAATATTTCATTTGTGCAAAACAATCACAAATCACTTCCTCTTTCCAAATATTTCATTTGTCCAAAACAATCACAAAACACTTCCTCTTTCCAAATATTTCATTTGTACAAAACAATCACAAAACACTTCCTGTTTCTAAGTATTTCATTTCTGCAAAACAATCACAAAACACTTCCTATTTTCAAATATTTCATTTGTGCAAAACAATCACAAAACACTTCCTGTTTCCTAATATGTCATTTGTACAAAACAATCACAAAACACTTCCTCTTTCCAAATATTTCATTTGTACAAAACAACCACAAAACACTTCCTCTTTCCAAATATTTCATTTGTGCAAAACAACCACAAAACACTTCCTCTTTCCAAATATTTCATTTGTGCAAAACAATCACAAAACACTTCCTGTTTCCAAATATTTCATTTGTGCAAAACAACCACAAAACACTTCCTGTTTCCAAATATTTCATTTGTGCAAAACAACCACAAAACACTTCCTCTTTCCAAATATTTCATTTGTGCAAAACAATCACAAAACACTTCCTGTTTCCAAATATTTCATTTATGCAAAACAACCACAAAACACTTCCTGTTTCCAAATATTTCATTTGTGCAAAACAACCGCAAAACACTTCCTGTTTCCAAATATTTCATTTGTGCAAAACAACTACAAAACACTTCCTGTTTCCAAATATTTCATTTGTGCAAAACAACCACAAAACACTTCCTCTTTCCAAATATTTCATTTGTGCAAAACAATCACAAAACACTTCCTGTTTCCAAATATTTCATTTGTACAAAACAATCACAAAACACTTCCTGTTTCCAAATATTTCATGTGTGCAAAACAACCACAAAACACTTCCTGTTTCCAAATATTTCATTTGTGCAAAACAACCACAAAACACTTCCTCTTTCCAAATATTTCATTTGTGCAAAACAATCACAAAACACTTCCTCTTTCCAAATATTTCATTTGTACAAAACAATCACAAAACACTTCCTGTTTCCAAATATTTCTGTTATATTTTTGTTAGTTGTTATTGTTAGGTAAATATTTTAGAAATTGACACATTTGCATAATACGAATATTCAGCAAATAAAAACGAACTGAAAGAAGTTTCAGCACCTTCCTACCATCTCATCATGCCTTCTGCAGCACAAAAAATCTATAGCAACTGGATGAATTAACCATTTCTTCCATGTTTTACCATCGCTTCGGACATTCTCGGTGACAATTTCAATTATTTCAGACAAGGTACTCAATTGTTTGGAGAAATGAATTTTCAGTATTGTTGGTGAAAAATCGCCTCCAAGATCATTTGTCTCAGAGGTACAGAAAAGGACGGTTTTTGGGCATACCTTGCGAGGACAGTTTCCGGGCAGTGTCCATTTTCTGTCCAGAACGTGTCTCCCATGGACAAGGGAGACCCGAAACAATTTTGGACACTTCCATCAGGACAATTTTCGAGACAATTCGTTTCCTGGCCTGGTCTTTCCTGACGACTACGTGCTCGTTGCTTCGTCTATGCTCCCTGTGTTCATTGATTCCTCTGTGCTTTCTGACGACGGGTTGCTCTGTCCTTCCTGACGAACATGTCCGTTGGTTCTTCTGCCCTCCCGAAAGATGTATTCACTGGTTCCTGTTTCCTCGGTGACAATGTCTTCTTTGCTTCCTCTGTCCTCCCTCACGACGTGATCATTGTTCCTCTGTCCTTCCTGACGAACATGTCCGTTGGTTCTTCTGCCCTCCCGAAAGACGTGTTCATTGGTTCCTTTTTCCTCGGTGACAATGTCTTCTTTGCTTCCTCTGTCCTCCCTCACGATGTGATCATTGTTCCTCTGTCCTTCCTGACGAACATGTCCGTTGGTTCTTCTGCCCTCCCGAAAGACGTGTTCATTGGTTCCTTTTTCCTCGGTGACAATGTCTTCTTTGCTTCCTCTGTCCTCCCTCACGATGTGATCATTGTTCCTCTGTCCTTCCTGACGAACATGTCCGTTGGTTCTTCTGCCCTCCCGAAAGACGTGTTCATTGGTTCCTGCTTCCTCGGTGACAATGTCTTCTTTGCTTCCTCTGTCCTCCCTCACGACGTGATCATTGTTCCTCTGTCCTTCCTGACGAACATGTCCGTTGGTTCTTCTGCCCTCCCGAAAGACGTGTTCATTGGTTCCTGTTTCCTCGGTGACAATGTCTTCTTTGCTTCCTCTGTCCTCCCTCACGACGTGATCATTGTTCCTCTGTCCTTCCTGACGAACATGTCCGTTGGTTCTTCTGCCCTCCCGAAAGACGTGTTCATTGGTTCCTGTTTCCTCGGTGACAATGTCTTCTTTGCTTCCTCTGTCC
>JASGXE010015320.1:0-13057 GCA_030068105.1 Sinentomon sp. SZTP_YWyxl | reverse complement strand
GGCCACCAAATTTGTCGAAATTGTGCTTAACCATAGGTTTACCTTTGGTTAACTTGCTATCAATGATTAGCTAACTATAGGTTAACTAGAGTTTAACTATCGTTGGATAAACTGGGCATAAGAGAGGATGTCGTGCAAGTACAATTTTTGTCCAACAATCGTACAAGACCAGCATTGCTCGATGCCTGTCATAACCCATTGCTGAGAAATTCTTATTTGGAATAAATATCACCTTGAATATCGAATAACAAAAATTCGTTTACCGCCTGTAGTCCCTTTTAGTACTAAATGAATGGAGTGCATTTAATTGTGTATTTCAAGCGTCCTTGCACAATGGGGCGATTAAGCACTTGAGTTGAACCTAAATTATTTAATTTCTGATGCGAATGAAGTCGTTACCCAACTGTTTCGCATAAAATATTTTGGCGCTTATTTGCCTGAATTTATTTTAATTGGGATTAATTTTGGAGTGCCCTGAATTGCAGCACAATATGTGTAAATTGGCATTGTTTTCTTCTTGGTATTTGTTTTGGACCCAAGGAAAGAACTTCGCAAATGCGACTCTGCTGCTCAGCGGCGTCAGGGTAAGTACTCAGGTGGTGTTGGTATAGCGATTTCTCAAAAAGATGCCAATGATTCAATAATTCGGGTGTTCAAAACACATTTTAGAAATGGGAAATCCCAGGGTAGTCGGAATAATTGTTTCGCGAATTGTCGATCTGGATGCCCATTTAACGTGCAAATAAAGCGGTACTACCAGTTCGGTCCACTCTCCCTCCAACCTCCATCAGCCTTTTGCCAGGGCACTAGTATGGCCGATACCTGTAAATTGATAAACACTGGAAATGGTATTGGAACCCTTAAATCTCGTCTAACTGGATCCCAAGTGCTTCTTTCTGTTAAGTTCGATGTCACATCTGCTGCCGTACTTTAAAATCTTGTTAAGATGAAACATGCGTATGAAGTACTCACATACCTCGTGTTCTGTCGATGGTCGGTTTTTGGTTGCGCGTTGTTAATTTTTTGCATTGTTTATTTGGGTTCACTTTACTTTAATTTTGGCTATATTTAACAGGATCGGTTTTTATTAATCACCGTTGCTTTCATTTTAATGACGAATGCAATGGTAAATTTCATGCGCCCGCACGTTATAATTTGTTTCCCCGTATTCTCTCCGATTACATAGCACACCATAAATTTGGGTCTCTTTGTGTTTCCCAATTTTGTGCTGTCGTGAAACATGCATCCCTGTCCCGTCGTTTTGATGACAAACGTTAAATTAACCTTTACAAAACAATATCAGTGAAAAGCCTTTTGTTTCAAGGCTATGACGTGCCAAATCTTGTGGATGCCATCTCAAGATCCTCACTCTTGGAGGGAGAGGGAAGATAATTTACGAATGAGCTGTTCTAAAACAAGAGTTCCATAAAAATCTGAATTTTTAACATCGTGCCTGCTATTTTTCTGATAATTTTCGACGGGATATAGAAACAGACCTTCTGTGCCGTCTTGTTATGACACTTTAGAATTTCTCATTGGATCAGAATGGTGTTTGTGTATGTGTTCCTTTCGATCGGTTACGCAGTCAGAATTGTTGCATTGCCGTTCGCCCTTCAACACTTAAACAATTGCTGATGTTGGCCTTTCCCTGCCATTGATAATACATATTTGATTAATAACTTCGACAAAAGTTCTTATTTCGTATATATTTTGCGGAAACAAGGAGAACCGATTAAAGTTAAGAATTCTCTGTCAAAACAGCTCCGAATTTCCCACCCTGAATCCATTGACAACTTGTATCCGTGTATCCAGTGACGCCTTTCTTTATTGTTAAACTGTCACCGTCGTGAAAATTGTTCAAATAATTGCACACTTTGGAACACATGACCGCTGCCAATCAACTGCACAAGATTGAACCTTTGAACTGAAATCCTGTTTCCATGTTTCCAATAATTGAGGCCTTTGTTGTGAAGGTTGTTATTTTTTTTATCAACGAGCTGCTTAGAAATCTTCACCTATGAATTCCATTTCTGAGTTCAATAAATCAGTTTTGATTGTCTATAAATCACGAGTGGCTGTGGTGTATGTCAGTAAAGGTGAAACATGATCCCGCATCTGCATTGTAGCGGAAACGTTTGTGAAATTGTTGCACAAACGGGGGATATGCAAGACAATGAAAACAAAACCTGAGAGGTGTATTGCCTTTGAAATATATTTTGCAAACGGTGTTGCCCCATCTAAAAACTGGCGGTCTGTCAGATGTCATTGCTCTCATAAACGAATGTCGCAGTTGGCTTACACATCGCACGCACCACAAACACGATCATTCATGATCTTAGAAACGTTTCCAAAATGATATGGTTGACCAAAAACCGTACATAAGATTGTGATGGTATCAGAGTTTACGCATCGGACAACCAACGCCGCAATACCCAGGTTCGTCCGCATTGTGCCCATGTTAATCTTTTTCCCCTCGCTCTGAGAAATGAGCCATATGACAACCAAGTTGCAAAGACCCTGCTTCGAGTTGCAGCACGCTAAGATATGTACTCTGCGACCGCTCTTAGGTGCCGCGGATCAAATCAGCTGAACAGAGCGCATCGACGGGTAGGATAACGGCTGTCATTGTGGGCCTGCACCAGCCACTCTTTTAAAGGTTTATTAGAATAACCACTTGCCGTGCTCGCCGGTGATACATTCTTTTGCTCAACACCTTCGTCATCTCCTCTGACACTCTGAAAAGCTATAACACGACAAAATACGCAGGTGTCCGCCCGGGTCGCAACAAAATTCTAGGAACGTAGAGCACATCCGTCTGCAAAATTTTTCAAGGTGCCTAGAATGCTCTCGAGGCTTCTTGGATGAAAACAGAAATGTATGATGTCCAGCTATGTTGAGAGCAAATATTGTGTGTGCACAGTTTGCGTTCTTGGCAATCTTTTGGAAATTAATTGGATGATGTCCTGAACATGTGCACCAGAAAAGGTCGAAATAGGGCTAAAGCGAGGAGTCTTGGTCAACAAAATTAGGCGTTTGCAATTTTTCTACAAAAACTCAGAGTTGAGATTAAAATTTCGCGAGTTCTAGTCTTTATTATGGCGATGATATGAACAAATAATGGTCAAGAGAATAATCATATGCTAACGATGGTTTTCAGCGGTTATGTGGGCCCCTGTCAGAATTGACATCTCATTCGTTGTTCGCTAGCCATTCGCTGGATATTCGAAAAAAAATCTGAAACTCCATTCCCTCGTACGCCACCATCACAAATTGGCTCCTTCTAGTAAAAGGACTCACCTCGACGAATCGCAACTGCTAATATTATGAAGTGGGTGGACCCAAACAGACGCCGAAACCCTCGCACCTCCACAATTCTTCAATACATTTTCGCATTTGCGGGAGATGCTCCACGCACTCAATCATATCGCTCCAATTTCGAATTCAGGATGCACGGCAACGCACCTGCGCTGCAACAGAGAAAAGGGACCACTGCACTCGCATAGGTAAAACCTACCGTTCCTTCCAAAGGATCTCCGCTCTTGCAGAGAACAACGGTATCACATGCTCAATGGCGTGCTACGTGCCAGTTGCGTAGCATGTGGGGCATTCAGCGCACCGGGCTAGTTGCGTAGCACGACGTCGAAGAAGTAATCCCAGGCTCACATTTGCTCCTCTTTTGCATGCACGCATCTGCGCGTGGGTTATTCGCACTCTTCAGGGTCAACAAACGCTCTGGCCGCCTGGCCCGTTCGCTGCGTCAGAGGCAGGATGACGTCAGAGGCTGGCCGCATGAGGAACAGAAAAAACGGAGCCAACAGCAACGACAGCCATTCAAGGACAACCTCTCACTGTTTCAAGGACCAGTTTCGTGAGGAATATTGCAGCCGCATTCGTGAGCATGAGAACGCATATGCAGGATCTTGCAGAATCCCTTTGTACTCCCATGCCGCGCACCCACCTTAAGTCACCTAATCATTTTCATTGTTCTCCTCTCTTGAACCGCAACACGCGCCCACGGAATTACGGTGCGGCATACACCTCTTTCTTGACCACTTCTTGCCCGTATAAATACCCGCACTCCTCGCTACCCCTCACCCTATGTATCTCTCGCTTCCTGCTCCATTCCTTCAAGACATCTCTACTTATCTTCCGACCCGCAGGGGTGTTCAGCGCACTGCGGCAGGGACGAGACGTGAGACAACGAAGAAGTGACCGAAGACTCGAGGACACCCGCTTGCCTGCTTGGTGCGGCTGTGCGTGCCTTGCTCTCCTTCCAATGCGCACCACTGCACGTGGGCGCGTTGCACCCGGCGAGTGAACAAACTCTCGCAAGGCCTCGCGTATCAGGCGCTACGCCAGAGGAGGGAATCAACGTAATCGGCATAGATAAGAGCAAGCCATCGTTTCAAGGATAGGCGCGGTCCCTTCGACGCACTGCAGCCGAGCTGAGGAACAGCGCACGCGGAGCCAACGATCGCCGTTTCAAAGGACAACCGCTTACTGCTCCAAGGCCGAACCTTCGTGCGTCGGTGGCGGCGGACAACCCCACACAGTGCACGCGCTCACCGATATGCCGTCAAGGGATTCCAACGATGCCCCCACAGCGGGGACCCCTTCATCCCACAACGTTCAAACTCTGCCGAAATACGTTCCCCTTCACACACAATTTGAACCAAAACTCTTGCATGCCAACTTTACCTATCCATCAAAAAACTCCATGCCCACTCTACCTGTCAATCAAAAAACTCAAGCATGCCTACTTTACCTGTCAATCAAAAAAGCGCCAGAATCTATAATTGGTTTTCACGTAAAGCAACCTTTGAGAAAGTCTTTGGACCTAATGGTTTTAGAAATGCTCTGAGAACAATGATTTCGTTGCTTATTCAGTGTTGTGTCCGCGGGAAAAACTCTCGGAAAATAGAACTAAAACTACTCATGTTGAATGTTCAAAGAAAAGTAATTTCGCAACTTGGAAGCATATCTCTCATTCGTCATGCAATGTGTTTCTACCGTCCTGCGTTTTTGTCCAGGAGTCATAGAATTATAACGCAGAAAATGTTGTGAAGGTTAGAAAAGAGAGACTTGGCTGGGTGCCCACGTGGACCACATGTTATGAAAACTCTTTGAAACGTTGCACAAAGGAATTAGTTTTTGTTTACTATGATCCTGCCCAGGGCATTATCGGAAATAACCCAATATATTTATGCCACCACTCCAACAACTCATCTTGACTTTTTAGTTTTCACTTCGCAGTTGCAATGTCTCCGGTACCGCACCATTGATATCATCAGATGTTTGCCGTAAATTTCGGTTCCTTATCACTGGATTATAGCCTTTCTTGAGCTCAATTGAATCATTTCTCTGGGTCCTGACCCTGATAACATCAATGGCCGTTGAGGCAGATCTACTTCTTATCCAAATCTGCCTTAGAAGATCATACCTCAAAACCAGCCCAACAATAAATGCAAGAAATCCTACAATGATACCAATTACAAATATGGATTCCATTGTAGTCGGCAAAGCACCGATAAGCTTGATCTTCTCGGCGAGTTCGTCATTTATCTCAAATCGTGATCGCATCCACATGGTTGGCAGATACATCGTTCTCACCTTGCGGAGGATGCTTTAAATAAATAAAAAAACATTGAAGGAATTAACTTGACAATAGCATAATGAAGATCAATATTTCTGGGAAACCTTGAAAGCTTCTGTATACGCGAACACGTAAATAAAGTGAGCATTCAGGTATCCCTGAGCTATCTGCCTCTGCCCGGCTAGAAGAATCATCACCTTCAAAAAGTGGCGCTTTAACACACATCTAAAGTGCGTTCACAACTTTAAAACCACCAGCGGATTTAAAATAAGAACCTTAATAAAGGCTTGGGACACGGTATCCCTGCACTTTATTTTTAACTATAGTGAAGACCGTCAGCCTGCTGGCTAGGCTGGCCAATGCAAAACAAAGCATAAAGCCCAGGATGCACCCACAGTCGATGCCAGCTTCAACTGTTTTCCGCCTGGCGCAAAAATAAAGCATGAAGTTCAGCATGCTCGATATACGTATTGTGAAGTTCTCGGCCAAGTGAAGTTGCGCATCCCTCTGCTGCGATCGTCTGTTGCGATGCTTCTGTCTACATGTGTGAACTTCTGATTTTCAAAACATTTTTAACAAAAAAAGAATGTTACTTTTTATGTCTCAAGATGTCATATGGAGAACCCGATTTTGTCAAAACACATTGACAGATTTTTGGAGACTGCGCCCCTGAACCCCTTACCGAGGCATTTGCTACCCCTTACCGAGTCATCAGCTACCCAGTGGAGGTCCTGGACCTCCACTGGGTAGCTATCGCAGCTGTCCCACAAACCCTCCGGCTTCGAAATTCCAGACGCCCCCTGGCGAAAGGCTGGATCGATCCGCCACTGTTTTCTTGCACTCCATTTTATGAAAGATTAAAAAAAAACATTTTCATACACAAGCTCCAGCTTTTGGCGAACGCTGACCCCTGAACCCATACAGGAGGTTTAACCCGCAACCACACTGGGGATGCTCCGGGCTCATGATGTGTCCCACGGCGGCCATTCATTCGTATTATTGCACAAAATCCCAAGTTGAGTCCAGATCCCTGGGGAGAAATTCGACAAAAAGGGTTCTGGGGTGACAAATAGGGAGGGAGCACCGTGCGTGAAAGAAACTTTCTGAGAAAAAAACGCGTTACAAATAAAACCTTTTTGGCGAAAGGAGTGGGAAACAACTCACAAAATTCTGGCCAAATTGACGAACAGACGGCTCACGCAGAAAATGGTGCTGAAGAGGCCCCAAAACTCGAAATGTTTTGAACATCACAAAACAATGAATTGTGTAATAAAAAATAAAATGCTCGTTTCTCACAAAGATCCATACCAGCTTCTACCGCCTTTTTATAGCTCGCAAATCGCAAGTAATTTTCAGTTTCATTTCGGCAACCTTGGAGGATCGTCTATCCTTCCAATACGCACAATATAATGGAAGTTCAGAACAATTATTCTTCTGAACTTCCATGGCAGAAGCTATTTTCTTTCTAGTAGGAATCTCCTTTCTCTCGCTGTACATCTTTTTACGAAGGATAGTTTCTTATCCGCTGCGACACATTGTCTCGGAAACGAGACAATCAAGCCAAGAGAGGAACTGCTTTTGCAAAAGGGAAACGCTATGCCACAACATCACAACACTTTACGGTGCAAAGCCGGAAAGTTGGCGGATTCAACGGCAACCTTGTTCGGTCCTCCTCTACTGGATGACAAGACAATGCCAAGATTTTGCGAATACAAGATGAGATTAGAGCTACACACTCTCTGAAGGAAGGGATCAAATTTGACCCAAGTTGGATCAAATTTGACCCAACCGCTGGGTCATATATGAGCCAGAAGAAAGAGGGTCAAATTAAACCAGTTGGTCATAAGTTGGTCATGGGTTTGATCTCATTTGTTGGGTCAAATTTTTGCACAAAATGTGCTTTAAAATCACCCTAAATGGGATAATTTCCATCTTCCAAGCGACCGGAAGATGGAAGTTTTGGTGGTTTTTAGCGACAGTACAGTTCAAACAAACCACGATTACAATGATAAAGTTCATCTTTGTTTAACAGCACGATTTTCCCACATTAGATACAAGTCTCAATGAGACCGAGGTAATATTGGAGATCTCATCCATCGCAATGAGATCCCGCCTGATGAAATCGGGAAACTCAAGTCCAAAATGTGAAGTTGCTGTGGTTGCATATGGAATCTGAATTATTTTCGAAGTTAGTGTCAAAACTGTAACCTCAAAATCCTTCGTTTACGAAACGTGAGTGCCTGATAAAACACCCGCGGCAAGCATTGGCCTGAAACGCGATCCGCTGCGGAAAAATGTTTACAATGAAGTAAAAGGTAGCGCACGAATGCACATAAACACCAAAAAGACCGCGGGAACATAATGTAATCCCATCATTATTTGGACTGATTTTTCTGATCTGACATGTGGTGCCATCTACCTTACTGTTTCTAGAACATTTGACCCAACGTTTTGACACATCTTTGGGTCAAAATTTTGAACCAATATTGGGTAAAAAATACACGCGTGTTGTCAGGGCGCAAAATGCCGGCGAATTTGACACCACTGCTTACAAATTGTGGATTTGCAGATTACCAACCATCCTAGCAGCAGTGAATGTGGCCGCAACGTGGCATCACGGTGGCATTTCAGTTCTTCGGTTCTTTTCGGTGCCAGGAAAATTAATGGGTGGCATGCACGTGGCGGCAACGTTCTTTGGAACGCTTTAGTGTAAATTCACGTGGCGGCAACGTTGCGGCACGGTTTTCAAAACATTTTTAACAAAAAAAGAATGTTACTTTTTATGTCTCAAGATGTCATATGGAGAACCCGATTTTGTCAAAACACATTGACAGATTTTTGGAGACTGCGCCCCTGAACCCCTTACCGAGGCATTTGCTACCCCTTACCGAGGCATCAGCTACCCAGTGGAGGTCCTGGACCTCCACTGGGTAGCTATCGCAGCTGTCCCACAAACCCTCCGGCATCGAAACTCCAGACGCCCCCCTGGCGAAAGGCTGGATCCGCCACTGTTTTCTTGCACTCCATTTTATGAAAGATTAAAAAAAAAACATTTTCAGACACAAGCTCCAGCTTTTGGCGAACGCTGACCCCTGAACCTATACAGGAGATTTAACCCACAACCACACTGGGGATACTCCGGACTCATGATGTCCCACGGCGGCCATTCATTCATTTTATTGCACAAAATCCCAAGTTGAGTCCAGATCCCTGGGGAGAAATTCGACAAAAAGGGTTCTGGGGTGACAAAAAGGGAGGGAGCACCGTGCGTGAAAGAAACTTTCTGAGAAAAAAACGCGTTACAAATAAAACCTTTTTGGCGAAAGGAGTGGGAAACAACTCAACAGGCAAAACAAATTCTGGCCAAATTGACGAACAGACGGCTCACGCATAAAATGGTGCTGAAGAGGCCCCAAAACTGGAAATGTTTTGAACATCACAAAACAATGAATTGTGTAATAAAAAATAAAATGCTCGTTTCTCACAAAGATCCATACCAGCTTCTACCGCCTTTATATAGCTCGCAAATCGCAAGTAATTCTCAGTTTCATTTCGGCAGCCTTGGAGGATCGTCTATCCTTCCAATACGCACAATAATGGAAGTTCAGAACAATTATTCTTCTGAACTTCCATGGCAGAAGCTATTTTCTTTCTAGTAGGAATCTCCTTTCTCTCACTGTACATCTTTTTCGAAGGATAGTTTCTTCATAGCCACAACATCACATCACAACATCACAAGGATAGCCACAACATAACAACACTTTACGGTGCAAAGCCAGAAAGTTGGCGGATTCAACGGCAACCTTGTTTGGTCCTCCTCTGCTGGATGACAAGACAATGCTAAGATTTTGCGAATACAAGATGAGATTTGAGCTACAGAGACTGGGCGTCGTTCAAAAACTGGGCATTCAAAACTGTCAAGGCTACAGATTTAGCCAAGGAGGGCTGTTTCATTATCCACTACCATATTATCCTGACATTGTAAAATGTGCCTTTTATGGCGTCATGATAAATGGTTGGAAGAATTCCCTTTTATCGGCCATAAAAAACATTATCCGGCACGTACCTACGTTTGTTAATTATTTGGATTGCTGCAACTTCCCCGTTGTTAGAAAGTCGTACTATGGTCACCGAAATTTTGAGTCCTGTTAATCCTTTCTCAGAATGTGTCAACCCGAATGTGAGAAGAAACTCGCTGCTAGTTCAGATACACAGACATGTTCTGAGAAGATGTATAGTCTCATGGAACAATGAATATTGAACTCACGCAGTTATTATCTAACCATAATAACCAACATTTATGCCAAATGTGTTGTGGATAATTATATAAGAATGATATCTTTATCTTTTTTCTCAATGGTATTATTTTAGTGGCACTGGTGCACACTCAAAAATATAATTTTTATTCTTCACCTCCTATTCTGATATTCTCCTCAGAATATTTGAATCTATCCGTGATATTCTGCATTTCATACAAAGAGAAACAACAACAATGTGAATGTCGTCTGTGGTTTATCAGTTGAGCTGCATCAAAACTGGAAGTGAAATATGTACTCCACAATATCAGCTCTATCTTGATTAGATGTTAGCGATTATGGAGATCCTCAAGATGGTTAAGAACAGATGACAATTAGCCAGAAAAATGAAGATCAAGAATTTTATCTCTAGTCTTCGTAATGCGTGATGTGAAAGCATTTCGACCAATGGCACAAACCAATGTATCCGTCATGAAAAAAAAATTGTGTTCCCATCCACCATTCAATTTTGGCTGATCGCTTATATAAATGAACCCTTGCGTTTATGTTTTCATTATTTGCTTATGTGCTTTTGTATGAACCATTTGTCTCGTCGGAAATTTCTTTTTCTCAAAAATCATTTGTTGGCTGGTGTCCCATTTAATGCAATGTATCCATCATATCCATTTTCCATTTTTCATCGAATATTGTTTGTTTTTATCATCATTCCTCATTCATTGTCACCTCCAGTTCAAATTGCCGTTTGTCCGTTCGTGCGACCGTTGTATGAGAAACTTTTAATGCAATGACCACAACACCTTTTTTGCCGGAATCAGGCAAGAAAACTTTCTGCCCGCCCCACTACCATGAAGGTGAGTCAGTGACCAACCATTACGAGGATCATTCTTGATTGTCCCTTTATTTGACTGGACACTGCGATCCATTGTTTTTGCCTCCTTGCAGCCAAATATGTTCAGTTTCCCAAAGCGTTGACCTCTGATGAAATCAGATAGTCTTTTCCAATTGCAATGAACATAGTCTTTATTAGAGCGAGAATAAGTGAGACGCTGTCGAGACTTCGTCTCCGTGTTTGAATCGGAGGATTTTCTCTGAAAATGAGCTTTGGTCATCTTATCGCAAATGGTATTAGGGGTCTTCATTAGCTCTCCCCATTGTATTTTTCTCCCGCAGTTCTTCACAGATGGGCACCAGCGTCGCAGGAAAAACTGACTCTCTGAATTTTCAGCAGAACCTCCCCAATTGATTCTGGTTGACTTCACCAATACATAGACCTTTACATATACATATTCGTATACCTATATGTATATGAGGTATATGTATATATCTCAAGGCCCTCTTCCATTCAAACCCGCAGTTGCCTCCTCCACCCAATACCCGCCTTCTCACAATGGGAAGTGTTTATAAATATTAATAATTTTATTTTTATTAAAAAACAATACTGCCACAATTTCGTTGGTGGCAGGCACAGGTTAGTTCGCCACATGGTCATAAGATTAAAAGTTTAAGTCAAGGAATAAATGGCTGAAAAGCAAACAGTAAACAACATTCAAATGCTACAAATGGTGCGGCGCCCGCAGAACTCTAATGGCACGCGAAACCAGAGGGGCTGTTGGAAGAAGACAATAATTCCAATGGAAGTGTTTGACACCGTCAATCAGGACTAAGCCCACATCATATGGACCATATCAATAGCTCATTAGCAGTATCTTCCCCGCAGTGACCTAGACCCTACATCCTTTGATATACAACGCTACCTCTGTGGCGGTGTGTATACCGCGTTTTAGAGAACATTTCTACAATCGGAAACCCAGTGTTCGTCATGAAGTTTCGATCATATGCCTCCCTCGTCTCATGTCCTAGGGTTTCCCGTAGCACATTCAAGTGGATTCAACACCCAGGTGTAGCACCAAACTCATTTATGGTCAACACTGTGTTTGGTGCTATCATTCTTTTCAGCGTGTGTGGAGCCAGGGTCAACGCATAAAACTTAAAATACGCCTTAAAATAAAACTTAAAAACGCCTTAAAATAAAATAACAGTGCAATGAAAAATCCTTTTTGACAGAGCCAGCAGGCTATCAGCTGCAATGCAAGCCATGCCTGACTTGGAAGTTGGAATTGTCGGAGCAAAGGACGGCATGCAGCGCTGCAGTCGATTCTTCAAGTTTTCCATACTTTTGTGGTTTGTGAAAGAGCCTCCGAAGCCCTTAACTGGGGTAGGTAATTTCTGCCTTTAATTTGCGGTGCTTTGTGTGTTTCAAACCGTGAAAGCAAGAGAAATATCAGGAAGTGATTTTGGAATGGCGAAAATAACAAAAATTCGTAGTTAGCGAAGAATTTTCGACTTTGAACAGGTTCGGAAAAGATGGATAGGTTGGTGGTTTGGGGTGCCACTTTACAGTGGTAAGCTAGAGAGTTAGAGAAAGATGGGAATTCAAGATCGGTACTCGGAGCGATTCTATTTTGTAGTTTGCTTTGAATTATTCTTTTCCGAGTGTTTTCACTATGTGCCGTTCTTTGAGCCGCAAACATTCTTTGTTCGTATCCCTACATTTACCAATCCTTTTCTGATTTTAACCTTTTCGCCTTTTTACACCTTTTATACCTGTCTATTTTAACCTTTTCCTTATGGGAATCTTCTGGTTATTTTCTATTTCTTCGCCAGCATTTTGTCACGAGCTGACATTCTCGGGCACGGATCCCTGAATTACCACCAGCGGGTCGTCATTGGCTTAAGGTCAGAGTTGATTCTGCGGAGTCTCAGCATCCTAGTCAGGACTTACGCTGTGAAGCATCGCGGATAAACCAGTAAACGAACGACTGAGTTGCGATCGATCATGATGGACTGAGCAATGCCAGATGAACGACAGAATTGGTTCGGCCACCATACTATCGATCGCCAGTTGCGGCATCTGAAGTGTACCTAACACCCATTGTATGAGGCGGAGCGTCAGAGACAAAAGTTAAATGGGTCCGATTTTAATGATTTGATTTGGTCGTCCGTTTCGGTGCAGTAAACCTTGCAGAGTGGCGAACTTGCGAGAGAACTGTAGAATAACTGCGATCCTGTCAGTGTTAATGTGCTTTTACGCAATACAAGGCTTTTAAACATCCCTGTAGTGTCGTTTCAATCGTACACGGACACAGTTCGCAGTTCGCAGCCAACAGCACATTGGTGGCCCTAAAGGAGCCTGAGTCCGGCAACATTT
>JASGXE010015319.1:0-10028 GCA_030068105.1 Sinentomon sp. SZTP_YWyxl | reverse complement strand
TTCAGTGTTGTTAGAAATTGATAACATTTTTTGGAATCATTTATGTTTGCGTCTTAAACATTTTAATCGCCCCTCTCACCATTTAGCTGCTGAAATGCTTCCCGAAATTTTACAGAAACCTTGTTGAAGCGATCCACACCTGACAACCATTATACCTTCAGAATATCTTGAAAACAGAAGCGAACCCACAGAATTTAAACGCAAGGATTCAGCTTCGGCAAACTTCATTTATTGCAGTGCCTAATTAAAAAATGAAACTCGCAACTGTTGCCACGTCATCAGAACTTGCGTTGTCATTCAGTCGCTGCTTGGCACTCATTACAGTCCGGAGTCGTGTTGAACTCTGTTGCCAACACAACTGAGTTCTCATTATCATCAGGGATATCATAATAATTAGCCAGGTTGTCAAAAACGCGGCTCCTCAAAAAACTTGGAGGATGAAATCCGTCATTAAAATTCAGATCCAGGCTGGCATCGACTTGCCGAAAGTCCGATCATGTCGAACCTGTCTTGACTTGCCTTTTCAGAAATGCAAACCTGGCATACGCCATCACATTATTTGAATCCATCACTGGGTTCTGAGGAATGGAATTCGCAGAAAAATATGTCCGAGCGGGCCGTTGTTAATCCAGTTTTCAGAGGCGCATATTGTGATTTCACGGCCGAATAGAACAGGGCCATGATGCCAAGGCTTTGCTGGAAAATACGTCTTTTAATCCAGCACACAAAAGGCACATGAAGGCTACTTCGAATCAAGAGACACTTAACACGAAAGCCTAGAGATAATGACAATTTAATTTTTGTTTTCAACTCCATCATGCATGTCGGCTTCGAGCCCTGGCCTTTTGCAATCGTAGACCATTGCTCGTTTGGGTCTTGATCCTGCTATGCAGTTTCGGTTGATTCGCCTTGGCCTCGAATTATTGTACCGTCGCTAAAGGTCATTTTGGACATTCGAAGGTGTCTTCTGGCGTTTTGGTACGCCACCACTTCGCAGCCTTTATCATTGGGACAAAACAATTCCCTTGGTAGATCTATGGACAATCTGCCAGTTTTTCATTCCGTTTACTTTCGTTCAGTTAATAGAGAATTGAGAATGATTCAGTGGAACTGAAGAAAAGTTTATTCTTCACGGCATTCCTGGAAGATTTGTGTTTGAGTTAGCCTCTGTCACCCATTTGTCATTCAACGAGTAAGTGCCTTGCTTGCTGCGGTTATCACGAGATTGTACCAATCCGCGACAGACACCGGTGGTGAAGTGCAAGTTTGGGAACGTCTGTCAACTGCCAACATTATAGAGGTTTATTTGCTCGCATCCTTATATCGTCATAGTTCATATCAAAACCCTTTCAACTTTGCTGCTGGTATTCACCAACCAAGACTTTCCCAATCAACTGTATTGCTGAGGTAAGCTCACTGGTGAAATAAACTGCATGCAAACATTGAATCAGTGCAAACTGCTGAAGCTGATGAAATAAAGTTAATATTTCCGTTATCTTAATTCAATTGAATTACCGTGCTAAATCTTGAATAATAAGCTCCAAAATTCAATCAACACATTGCTGACGCGGTTTGCCCCCATCTTTGCCTCCAGTGCAAAGAGAGCGATTTTGTTTCAAATTTGACAAAGAGATCTCTCTGATCTCTGTGCGATTTCAACAGAATTTGTTTTAGGACCTATCGTAATTATAGTTGCTATGCAACAAATTGCGGGTGTTGTCTGACAAAAAAGACACGTCATGCGGTACAAGAACAACGAAAACACAACTCGGTGTATTGTTGTGTTATCCCGTCAAAAGTCCGCGAACATAGGCGATATTTCAAAGTTCTGGTTTTCCATGGGGCCACCATATGACTTCCTGCCCGCGCCCCTAAGTACAGAAAAGGAGAAGTTATCAATTTTAATGAGCAATTTTCAAAGCATAAAACAATTCTCTTGCAATTCTCATCCCCTCTGGGCGTTCATTCGCCTGAAATTGTTGCAGGATGTGATTCTTGGTTGGTGCCTCAAATAAATGATTGTGAGGTCTTTCCATTTTCATCAGACATGCATGAGAAAAACAGTCAAGGATTGCAAAACATATGAACAGCACAACGTAATTGACCATTAATGAGAAACAGGAGAGAAACAAAGTCAAAAGAAAAACACAACAACGACATATTAAAGCCAAATGGGGAGAGTTTGAAAAAGAAGTGTTTAACTCAAGTTTAACTCAAGGAGCGGTCAAATTTCTAATCAAGTTAGAGTCCTTGGGGAGAGAATTCCATTCCCGAAGGGTTTTAGGGAAAAAAGAATGAAAGTGTGTGTTTAATTTTATTGTAGGAATCAAAAATTTGTTGGCGTGGGAGCGGCTGCTATTGAACTGACTTGCTCGAATTTCATCTGGAAGAGGGATGATCAGGGAACCCCTGAGGATTTTCTTCAAAGTGTAAAGGCGTCTCTCCGACCTTCTAACAAACAGAGGTGAGAGGCCGAGCCCACTAAGCATAGCCGTTACACTGGATGTGTAGCCGTAGTCGTTCATGATGAACCGGGCCGCACTTCTCTGCACCTTTTCAAGAGCGTCAATGTGACTCACAAGAAAGGGATCCCAGGCACAGCACGCATATTCCAGAATGGGCAGAACAGACGTTTTGTACGCCATCAACTTGATACTTTTTTCTGCGTGAGACAGATTGCGCCGGATTACTACCAAAGCTGCCTTGGCCTTGTTAACAACTGAACTGATATGCTCACCCCAGTTCAGAGTGCTAGACAGAGTTACTCCAAGATATTTGAAAGAGGACACATTGCGGATGGGTGTCCCGCCCAGCGAATAAGTTCGTCTAGGCATTTGTATGCCAGACCTGACGGACCTAAGGAAAGTCATAGAAGCGCACTTCCCGACATTTATTTTCATCTTCCACTTCCGGCACCAGGTCTGAATTTTATTGAGGTCAGATTGCAAAATGTCTTGGGACTCAGGGCCAACAAAAGGACAATAAATAACGAGATCATCCGCGAAAAGCCTAGCAGTACAGCACAGGTCAATCAAAATATCATTGATATAAAATAAGAAAAGCAGTGGCCCTAGTGAGCTTCCTTGTGGAACTCCGGAGGATAAAATCAGCTCTTCGTCAGACAAACATCCTCCCACCAAAACAAATGCCCTTCTGTTGGACAGGTATGATTCCAGGAGTGAGATCAAGGGAACTGGAAAATCAGCCGCAGAAAGCTTCCCCAACAGCAGCTGATGATTGACCTTGTCGAACGCTTTCTCAAAATCAATGAAAACAGCATCTACCTGCTCTCTCTTCTCCAAACTTAGCGAAATCTCATGAACAAACCCAATTAGTTGAGTTTCACATGACTTTTTGTTCTGAAACCCGTGCTGGAGGGGGTGAACAATTCCCTTCAAAACAGCAAAATCTGAAAGTGCGAAGCACAACAGTTTTTCAAAAATTTTAGAGGCACTTGAAATGAGAGAAATAGGTCTATAATTCAATGGATTTGAGCCACAGCCTTTCTTTGGAATCGGAACAATCGTAACCTCTCTCCATTGATCTGGAAAATCACCTGTACGAAGTATCCCCTCAAAAAGGAGCTCCAGATATGCAGCAATAGATAGGTTTTAATTTATAAAGAAAGCCATCGGGATAAGATCAGGGCCCACTGCTTTCCTTGCACACAAACCATTAATACAACGAATTATTTTAAAGACATCAAAATACTTTGTAATAATATCCTCCACTGACCATCCAACTTCGCAATCGGCAGTTACCGTAAATTTAGGTTGCGAACTACCCACGGTCGATGAAGTATCACTCTGGCAGAAATTACTACCAAAGGCGCGGACAAGAGCATTCGCCTTCCCAACTGACGATTCTATGGGGTACCTGTTCTCATCCAGCAGTGTTTTAATAGAAGAATGTCCAGTCTTTTTCCTCCTAAGAAAATCCCAAAACCGCGTTGAATGTGGGGAAGCAGCAAGAGAGTCAATATATCTTGAAAATAGCCTTTTACTGAGATCAGATACCTCATCGGAAATGGCCCTCAGACGTGCCAAGTTATCGTCTGTTGGGAAGAGGATGGCGGTCTTGTGGCGTCTTCGCTTTTTGCGAATTAATGTTTTAAGCCTGTCGTTGGACCAGGGAAACCTCGTGTCAATTACCTTCCTTTCAGTTGGAATACGATCCAGTAAGGATGTTATAAAATTTTTGAGGAAGGTCCATTGCGCGTCAACGCCTTCAGAGAGAGTGAGTGAGTGAGTGAAAGGTTTGAAAGTTTTCATTTACAACCTTCGAAAGCGACTTCCAGTCAGCCCTGTCATAGCGCTTAATTTTTTAATCTCTCTCAAGTTGATATTGGACTTAGGCCCTTGGCGAAAACCGATAGACGTAACCAGAATTAGGTGATCAGAAATGCCAGGTATTGCTTTAGTTTCGGAAGAAATGGCCTCGAAGTTCATCAGAACGAGATCCAAAATATTTGCTGTCCCATTTGAACAAACAGGAGTTGGGCATCGAACAGTTTGGAAGAGCCCTGTTAACTCCAGCATGTCCAGGAAGTATAAATCTTTCGAAGAGCCAGACGTTTGCGATGGGGCTTCCCAGTTAATGTTTGGCAAGTTGAAGTCCCCAGATATAAGCAACAGGGCTTTTGCAGTCACAGCGAATTCCTTGACCGCGAGAATTATTTCCGTTAATTTTTCCAAGGCAGCGATGTCTGCGGATGGGGATAGATATACACATCCAAGAACCAGTTTGTACTCACCAAAGGTAATACCACACCATGCAGTTTCAAGGCAATTTCTAAAGGTGAGCTCCATCTCTTTTTGGAAGGAAACAGGGAAAAGAGAAATAGTTTTTGCCACTGCAATACATACACCGCCACCTCTGCTACCCCTTTCTTTTCTTTCAAGGGTGTAGAAACTGTGAAAAACCTCATCGTCTGTGGCATTAACAGAAGTCCACGTTTCCGACAAAAATAACACGTGTGCTTTGTATATTCAGTAGCAATTGTGAGCATTTCATTTTTCTTTTGAATAGAATTCAATGAACGGCAGTTTGCCGTGATAAAACGCAAATCCGTTGAGCATTCCAGTTTATTATTCTTTCGATGGAAAAAACCTGCCGGTGTCTTGTCAGCTTTAACACCAACCAAATGCTCCCGTTTCACAACCTTGTGTCTCACTGTTGAGTTATTTTGAGAAAAAGAGGGGACAGATGGAGGGGTAGAAGAGTTGATGGGAGGATTCATTGTCGGACTGAACACCAGCTCAGAGCTGTCTTTTGGAGCAACAGAGCCATCATCAACAACTGTGTCACAAGCTGATTGAATCGTCTGGCTGATGTTTTCAGGCAGAGAAACGACACGAGAAATATTGCATTGGTTGCATTTGTTCTCAACTTCAAGAAAGAGGTGTGGACAGGCGGGAGGGCGGCCTTCAAAGCCGGATTCGAAAATGCATCCACACGTCGGCACGACGCATTGTGAATCTTTTTCCTGATTTGCTGATTCGTAATTTTGAGCTTCGTCATTGGCCAGCTCGATTCCCGCCAGATTTGCAGGTTGCAACAAAGGATTGGAATTCACACGAAAATAAGTTTCAACGGATTCTTGCGTTGTTCGAAAATGCTGATTTTGCTCACGCTACGCTAAATTGAAATTGGAAGTGCGGACACTAGATGTTCCGGACCTACAGCATTGAACAATAAAATACAAGAAAAAATTACCAAGAGCACGAATTCCATATTGAGAGAGATGTAAGCCATCTTTCTTGCTTAACCATTTTGCAACAAAATAGTGATTGATATCAATGAAGTTTATGCCAAGTGAAGCACAAACCTGTGAAATTCTATGGTTAAATGAGTGCACAGCATTCGAACCAAAACAATCTCTCCTTTGGAGGACTCCAGAAATGAAGATGGACAAGTTCGAGACAGAAGATGCATTTTGCAAGAGATTAACAACATAAATAAGATTATTGACGAAGTCGTCGCCATTACCTTTGCCCAAGTCATTTGTCCCGACGTGTAAAATTACAACTTCTGCATTCGTAAAAAGATGCCAATTTTCCTTATGCGAGGCATTAAGTCGCGTATGCGACTATTTGCTGATGATCGCATCATCTATAGAGAAGTGCGTGCCCTGGGTGACTGCGAGTTGCTGTAAGGGGACTTGGACCTTATTCGAGAATGGTGTAATCGGTCGGCTATGGCCATGATCGCAGATAAATTCAATTTAATTTTTTTGTAATAAGAAAGATCGTTTTGTGTTTACCTATGTTCTTAACAATTGTGCACTTCTCCCGCAGACTGAGATTACTTATCTTGGGTGAAATGTACAAATAAGTTTGACTGGTCCAGCCTTATAAGTATGGTTACTTGCAAGGCAAATAGGGCACTATATTTTGTAAAACGTAATTACAGAAAGCCTAGAGCCTTGTGCGCCCAATTTTGGAATATGCCGTTCCAGCTTGGGACCCATGGCGTGAAGTCCAGATTTCTGCTCTTCAAAAAGTTCAGAGCGGGGCAGCTCGATTTGTTGTTGGCAATTACAGGCGCCATAGTAGTGTAACCAGCATGTTAGTCTCACTGGGCTGGGAATCGCTGCAATCGAGAAGGCGCGAGGCACGACTTAGGTGCCTGTTCTGGTCCTTGGAAATATTGGGGTTTGGGGCGCTTTTCTTAAGTCTTTGGACCTGCCGAGCTTCTACGCACATAGGGATCACGACAGCAAGCTTCGATCTCAGACCTAAAGGAGAGACATCGGAATGGACCGGACATTATTAAGGCTAGGATTATTATTAGGAGATTAGGGGAGGATTATTAGGATTAGGATTTGCGGGGGAGGAGGAGGAGGAGAGGAGTAGGAGGATGAGGAGGATTAGGAGGATTATTAGAGGAGGAGAGGATGAGGATTATTATTATTATTAGGATTATTATTATTATTATTAGGAGTATGAGGATGATTATTATGATTAGATTATTATTATATTATTATATTAGTATTGGATTATTTTGTAGGAGAGGATTATTAGGATTAGGGGAGGAGTATTATTAGGATGATTATTATTATTATTATATTAGTATCTTATTATTATTTTATTATTATTATTATTATTATGATTATTATATTATTCTTATTATTATTATTATTATATTATTTTTATTATTATATTATTATTATAATAATCAATGATCTAAAATGTCAAATGATGTTGGATGCGTGTCTTTAGACAGGGGTCCGTCCGTGTACAGTTCATTTGAACTTATAGCAACCAACAACTCTCAGACCTGTGAGGATGAAGTCTCAGTCGTTGCGAACTTAGGGCTACCTTGCCCACCCATCCCAATTGGGATCACTGCTCGCCTTCCTGCTCCTGCAGTGCAAGCCAGCAGCAGAAGCGGGATGGCCAGTATTGATCCGTCAGTTGCGACGGAGGGGGTAGGGATGCCACCTGGTTTGACCACTAACACTCAACATTATTTTCCCACTGCTAGTGTCAACATGTCAACATTTCACGCAATTTCGTCACCTGTTTCAGTCGCTGCGAACTTCGGGCTACCTTCCCCACCCATCCCAACTGGGACCACTGCTCGCCTTCCTGCTCCTGCAGTGCAAGCCAGCAGCAGAAGCGGGATGGCCAGTATTGGTCCGTCAGTTGCAATGGAGGGGGTGGGGATGCCACCTGGATTGACCACTAACACTCAACATTATTTTCCCACTGCTAGTGTCAACATGTCAACATTTCACGCAATTTCGTCACCTGTTTCAGTCGCTGCGAACTTCGGGCTACCTTCCCCACCCATCCCAACTGGGATCACTGCTCGCCTTCCTGCTCCTGCAGTGCAAGCCAGCAGCAGAAGCGGGATGGCCAGTATTGATCCGTCAGTTGCGACGGAGGGGGTAGGGATGCCACCTGGTTTGACCACTAACACTCAACATTATTTTCCCACTGCTAGTGTCAACATGTCAACATTTCACGCAATTTCGTCACCTGTTTCAGTCGCTGCGAACTTAGGGCTACCTTCCCCACCCATCCCAACTGGGATCACTGCTCGCCTTCCTGCTCCTGCAGTGCAAGCCAGCAGCAGAAGCGGGATGGCCAGTATTGATCCGTCAGTTGCGACGGAGGGGGTAGGGATGCCACCTGGTTTGACCACTAACACTCAACATTATTTTCCCACTGCTAGTGTCAACATGTCACGCAATTTCGTCACCTGTTTCAGTCGCTGCGAACTTCGGGCTACCTTCCCCACCCATCCCAACTGGGATCACTGCTCGCCTTCCTGCTCCTGCAGTGCAAACCAGCAGCAGAAGCGGGATGGCCAGTATTGATCCGTCAGTTGCGATGGAGGGGGTAGGGATGCCATCTGGTTTGACCACTAACACTCAACATTATTTTCCCACTGCTAGTGTCAACATGTCAACATTTCACGCAATTTCGTCACCTGTTTCAGTCGCTGCGAACTTAGGGCTACCTTCCCCACCCATCCCAACTGGGATCACTGCTCGCCTTCCTGCTCCTGCAGTGCAAGCCAGCAGCAGAAGCGGGATGGCCAGTATTGATCCGTCAGTTGCGACGGAGGGGGTAGGGATGCCACCTGGTTTGACCACTAACACTCAACATTATTTTCCCACTGCTAGTGTCAACATGTCAACATTTCACGCAATTTCGTCACGTGTACCTGTCAGTCGTTGCGACCTTTGGGCTGCCTTCCCCACCCATCCCAACTGGGTTCACTGCTCGTCTTCCTGCTTATGTAGTGCAAGCCAGCAGCAGAAGCGGGATGGCCAGTATTGATCCGTCAGTTGCGACGGAGGGGGTAGGGATGCCACCTGGTTTGACCACTAACACTCAACATTATTTTCCACTGCTAGTGTCAACATGTCAACATTTCACGCAATTTCGTCACCTGTTTCAGTCGCTGCGAACTTAGGGCTACCTTCCCCACCCATCCCAACTGGGATCACTGCTCGCCTTCCTGCTCCTGCAGTGCAAGCCAGCAGCAGAAGCGGGATGGCCAGTATTGATCCGTCAGTTTTGCGGGAGGGGGTAGGGATGCCACCTGGTTTGACCACTAACACTCAACATTATTTTCCCACTGCTAGTGTCAACATGTCAACATTTCACGCAATTTCGTCACCTGTTTCAGTCGCTGCGAACTTAGGGCTACCTTCCCCACCCATCCCAACTGGGATCACTGCTCGCCTTCCTGCTCCTGCAGTGCAAGCCAGCAGCAGAAGCGGGATGGCCAGTATTGATCCGTCAGTTGCGACGGAGGGGGTAGGGATGCCACCTGGTTTGACCACTAACACTCAACATTATTTTCCCACTGCTAGTGTCAACATGTCAACATTTCACGCAATTTCGTCACCTGTTTCAGTCGCTGCGAACTTCGGGCTACCTTCCCCACCCATCCCAACTGGGATCACTGCTCGCCTTCCTGCTCCTGCAGTGCAAGCCAGCAGAAACGGGATGGCCAGTATTGATCCGTCAGTTGGACGGAGGGGGTAGGGATGCCACCTGGTTTGACCACTAACACTCAAACATTTTTTCCCACTGCTAGTGTCAACATGTCAACATTTCACGCAATTTCGTCACCTGTTTCAGTCGCTGCGAACTTGGGCTACCTTCCCCCCCATCCCAACTGGGATCATGCTCGCCTTCCTGCTCCTGCAGTGCAAGCCAGCAGCAGAAGCGGGATGGCCAGTATTGATCCGTCAGTTGCGAGGAGGGGGTAGGGATGCCACCTGGTTTGACCACTAACACTCAACATTATTTTCCCACTGCTAGTGTCAACATGTCAACATTTCACGCAATTTCGTCACCTGTTTCAGTCGCTGCGAACTTCGGGCTACCTTCCCCCCCATCCCAACTGGGATCACTGCTCCCTTCCTGCTCCTGCAGTGAAGCCAGCAGCAGAAAGGGATGGCCAGTATTGATCCGTCAGTTGCGACGGAGGGGGTAGGGATGCCACCTGGTTTGACCACTAACACTCAACATTTTTTCCCACTGCTAGTGTCAACATGTCCAACGCAA
>JASGXE010015318.1:0-11331 GCA_030068105.1 Sinentomon sp. SZTP_YWyxl | reverse complement strand
CAGCTCAATTTTCTGGGTGTGCCAAGTATGCGGTCGTTCTTGTATAGCTTGTCTCTCGTTATTTCTTTATTAAAAAATAACCAAACCTACGTCTAGCTACCTAACCGTCTATTGCTTCCTGTTAACCGACAGGAATTGCTTGGCTATTGATATGCCTATTGATTGTTGTCAGACTACAGCTTGGTGTCCGTTTATTATGGGAACAAAACGTCCGCGAAATTAGCCACTCCAAATGTATGTACAGAGAAGAAATAAATTTTGTTCGTTGTGGCACCAATGTTATACTTGCTGTTTTGAAAGGGTTATCACCTGCCTGGCCGCAGTAGCCCGAAGGAAAAGAACAACCAGCGCAGAAAAAACGGGTGTCCCTTGAAGGAGATTCCTCAAAGGTATCCGCGTAAAAATGAAGCGAAAAGGTGTTCGGAAATAGATTTGATTTCTTCTCCGTACATGGAACAACGCCACCAATTTTATTCTCAAATATGTGCGCTTGTGCATGTGTGACGATTCAGAGCTCCTTGCCTGGAGCATGGGCGTCATTGCAGGTTTTCGCACGGGGACAACTCCCAGTGAAGGAATTGGCTACAGCGGCTAGTCGTGTGATTTGGGGAGGGTGCCTCCAGTAATGGTGGTATGTAGCGGGTCCTCAACGGGGGTCCCGCGGGGCAAAGCCTCTCGCGGGGCCCCAGTAATTCGGGTCTGGAGCGGTGCCTCAGCGGTGAGTGGTGTCCCGTGGGGCAGAGCCACTATATAGCGGGGACCCCATGTAATTGGGTTCTGGAGCGGTTCCTCAGCGGGGTCCCGAGGGGCAGAGTCCGTAGCGGGGTGTCCTGCGCAGAACTCGCTGAAGCTGAAGAAATTGTGAATTTAGAGTTCATTTTAGTGCAGTATGAGTGCTCTGTGGAGGCCAAAGTCCCCACCAGTGGGAGCTTAAAGCACATGCTAGAGCCGCTAGAGGTGCAAGCAAATTACTGGCGGCATTTGTCGACAGGGAACAGTCACCTCCCTGCCTTACCGAATTGACGTCTCTGCCTTTGAGTCGGAAGGAAGTTAATGCATTTTTCACTTGATATGTTAAGGGTTGAAAATTTGGCCTTGTTCACTAGAAGCATCGTCATTCTTGCCGACTGTTTTCTTATCAAAGTTGCGCCTAATGGCTGAAAAAACGGGACATATTTCCTACGTATAGGATGAGAACAGCAAGTGTGGAGGGAGATGAGAGAGCCGGGGAACTTTCCTTCGCGGGAGCCTCTCCTGACCCGCATAACTTCAACTTCCGACTGTTTTGAAAAAATCCACAACGAAAAGTTTCAAAAAGCCAAGGCCTAAAAGGAGGCCTAAAATTTCAGGCCTATTTGAGGCAGGCTATAACCCATTATTCCCTGTGTCTATTTCCTTAATGTGCAATCGCACATTTTTATTCCCTCCCGCTCTATACAGGACATTCCCTGGTTCGACTCTACGCAGGCTTTTTCACGGGGAGCTTCGCCAACATCGGCTGCAATGCTAAAATACAACAATGCGATTTTCTGTCCACCACAGTCATTTTTATGAATTGGATTCTATGCGGCGTAGAAATTAAAGTTTTGTCTGCATCGTCATCGCTAGGTCAAGGCACACCTTTGCACAAAGCACATGCAATGCAGGATCAGGGATGTCTGTACACACTCCCCCTCCATTTCAAAATGCTCCAAGAACGACGGTTTGTTGGGCATATATCTCACGTATTTTTTTTTTTAATTTGCGTCCCAAGAGGATCTGAGAAACTTATCGGTTGCAATGCTTTTGAAAAAAAAGCAATTCACTCTCAGATAAGGTGACAGCATGATACGAAATGGAAACAGTTGTTTGAGGAACTCTCCTCGCGACTCGCGAGAACAGTGGCGGCGGAATTAATGAACTCAAACATGTGTTTTTCCCACACTCATATGCAGGTGGCTGAAATTTAAGCACCAGATTTCAACAGAGCTTTCTACAGGTGGCAGATTTTTACCACGGGTTTTTAAAGGGGATCATAATTTCTGCAACATGGAGTTTTGCCAAAATCTGAGCAGTTGCAATTTTCTTGTATACATTTACATTTATTCTGCAGGCACTATACCAATCGAAAATCAATCTCAATCAATCTTTATTTGCTCCACAAATACAATGTTTGGTGGAGAAAAAAATATGCAGAGAAAGGGGCGAACATTTGACAAGATGAAACATAATGATGAAAGGATAGTAAAAAGAAGAAATAAAAAATAATTATATCAACTTTCAGAAAATAAAATAACAAATTCAGTGGCAAATTCGCCACCGCAAGTGGCAAAAAAACATCACCAACCCACGAAAAAAAAAACCGGATCTGACACCCGGCTCTGATGTGCGGCCATTTCCCACCATCAACGTGAGGAGCAAATTCGCCACGGAATTTTCACAACGAGAGAAGACATTGCAAAGAAAACAAATTTTATCAAGCTATCTGTCAAGCATTTCGAATTTTTGACAAAGATGTTATGGGAGGGCGGCTGGACCACGTTCTCTGGAAGAGAGTTCCAATTGGCAATAGTTTTTGGGAAGAATGAACTGAAGTAAGGGTTTGAGTGGCAGAAGGGTCTGGCAAGAGCCTTGCTGTTGTTTTTTTAAATCTCGGTGGGGGGTTGCGATAGCATTCCGGCATTGAATGGCCATGATGATATGGTGAAATTGGGAGAGGCGATGTACATGCCTGCGATCGCGCAGGTTTGGCAGGCCCAGGGTTTTCTTGATCAGAGAGACACTAGCCTTTTGGTCATAGGTGTTAGAAATAAATCTAGCAGCTTTGGATTGCACTCCTTCGAGAAGGAGAATTTCGCCCACGTTGAAGGGATCCCAAACGCTGCAGGCGTACTCCAGGAGAGGACGGACAAGGGATTTATAGGCCCCGTATTCCCCATTCAATGTGTGGAAAATGTCCGTATTCCCCATTGCAAATCACCCTCAGCTTCAACTCAATAGTCAATTCAATGGTTAGATGTGTTGTGAAATTTTAATTTCTATGCACAACGTTTATTCCTTTTCCATTGATGCATTGAAAGGTGTAGGCCTATCAGTCTGTTGAGCTGCTTTGTGAGTGGCATTTGAGAATACCGAGGATGGCATTCGTGCAACGTGTGAAACTTGCCATGGTTTTAGAATACTCCTATTTTGTGGCCTTCCTTGAAAAGGGAAAGGAATGTATGTGCGTTTGAACATTTCCCCAATTTTTCCATCTCTCCCCCTCATGGCGACTGTGACATAATTATCGTCCAAAATATCTGCTCGGACAGGTTTTTCATACCATACTTGTACCAAAGCAGGTTTATACAGTAAGATAACTCACATTTGGGTATAAAAACTCATGTAAAGACGAATCACGTAACGTACTGTATAATTTTGCTAAACCCTGCGGCCATGCATATTAGCTGATGAAATCAACAAATGGAGTTGCATGGAGTTGGCAACTTCAGGTGTGTGTTTTTCTGAGGGGTTTCTGAGGGTTTCATCTCAAAAGCCCTGGTTTTTTGTTTGGCCTTCTCGAACGCCAGTCATTGTCGCCAACTGAAAACACACATCCATTAGCGTCATTTAAGGTTTTGATGGGGGCTTCTCTCATTGGAATATCTGGTACATCGCAGGCGCCAGGGTGGGACCTGGCGCCTGCGAAGCCCCATCGGGGTTTCAAGGGGTGGAACCCTGACAGGTATCTGACGAGGATCAGAAGCTGAAATTTCCAAGGTGGAGGTTCTGAAGCGGAACTCCCAGAAGCTGATTTTTTAATTTTAATGTTAATTTTGGATGCAATATTAGTATTCTCGAGGCCAAATTTTCCACCAGAGCGAACCAAAAGCACATGATCAGCAGGCGATCCGCTAGCAGGCATTTCTCACAAGTGGGGAGGCGTTGCCACCTGCCCCCTAAATGACGCCCCTGATTAACACATCCGAAGAAAAAACAGTGATGAATTTGCGCTGCTGACTTTGGAGGGTGAGTGCGAAGATAAAGTACCCACAGCAGCTTATGTCGTTTAGTGTAGGATATGGTGTTGAAGCGAACTGAATGTTACAAGGAAAAAGGGTGGTGTGCAGTGCGAATGAGCGCGCGGGGGTGAATATTCTGCCGTAAATTTTGTTCCTCCACAAACCTCAAATCGTGCCAGCCTCCATTGGAATAGGTACAGGGTGACCCATTTAAAATTCAGACACCTTTTGCAGTTTTCGGTTTTAAAAATCCGAACTTTTTGCTGTCCGTGAGTGTACAGGCACAAAATATGAATGATTCTACACACATGATTTTTCCATTTATCTGTTGCCTCCGTTCTCCAAGTAGAACAAAGGTTAAAAATGAAAACTTTTATTTCTGCTGCAAAGTTAAGCTTTTTCCAAAGTTGCATTGTTGCCCCATTTGATTGTGTGTGGCTGCCCACGGACACAACACCAATCACAGGCGCAAATTGAAAGATGCCTCTCGAAAAGGAACTCGTTGACAATGCAACATTGATCCAACCTTGCGCAAACCACGAATTATGTTTACTTTTGAATGCGCCACCCTGTACATAGCTGTAAAATATTGCTTCCCGAATGCTGTGCATGTAGGCCTCAACCAGCCATACTGGCAGTGCCGAGCTGAGCTGCGGCTAAAAGCTATTTTAAAGTAGATTAAATCACCGAAGCGGAGCCGAGTTAACTCACCAAAGTGTGAATTTGACGATAAGTTTCTAGCGGGAGAACCAGATAAGGCTCCACATTTACGGCTAGCATATGAAAATCGCCATATGTAGATATCCTAGGCCTAGAGAATGCTCAAGGGAGAGCTATATCCTGTTAGAAAGTCAGGAAACTTTGGGTCTATAACACTGGCCAAATCCGATTCTGGTGAAGTTAATGTCGTGGAGTTCCCTGTTATGTGTCCACGGCCATACATCAACAAAGATACAGGCACCCACCATGCGAAAAAGGGCCGCATGTCAGTAATGGATTTTTCTGTGGTCAAGCACGTGGGACTGCAGCCTCTCCTTCGTCATCAAAAAAAATATTATTTATTCTTTCATTCAAAACTGTCACAAATTTTGCATGGTGACAGAACGTAGAGCTATCACTTCGAGTCAGTTTACATAAAACAAACAAAACAGGCAAGCACAATTAAGATACGTTGGGGCAGGAAACAACAGTCACGGAATTAAAAATGGGCGCAAGTGGTGTGACGCCCAGGGATGTGAGAGTACTGGAGATGATTGGTGAAGCAGTGGGCAGGCTATTCCAGTCACGGATGGTTCTGAGATCAAACGAGAATGTTCTGCTGCCGTGGACAATGACCGGCGGGTGGTGCCTTGACAACACTGTGCGGTGGTGTCTCGTGGTAGTGCCCATTTGTGGCGGTGTCTTGACCAATTGTCTTGCGGTGGTGCCCATTTATGGTTGCGTTGACCCATTGCCTTGTTGTTGTGCCCATTTGTGATGGTGCGTTGGTCCATTGCCTTGTGGTGGTGCCTATTTATGACGGTGCTTTGACCCATTGTCTTGTGGTGGTGCCCATTGTTCTAGCTGGTGCGTTGACTTATCTTGCCTTGTGGTGGTGCCCATTTGTGGTGGTGCCTTGGACCCATTGCCTTGTGGTGGTACCCATTTGTGGTGGTGCTTTGACCCATTGTCTTCTGGTTGTGCCCATTTGTGGTGGTGCGTTGGCCCATTACCTTGGGTGGTGCCTTGACGCATTTCCCTCTGCTATGGTGCCCATTTGTGGTGGTGGGTTGACCCATGTCTTGATGGTGCCCATTTGTGGTGGTGCCTTGATTCATTGCCTTGATGGTGGCATTGCCTTGTGGCGGTACCCATTTGTGGTGGTGCGTTGAGCCATTCCCTTGTGGTGGTGCCCTTGTGGGCATGGTGCCATGATATTGTCTTTATGGGACAGCATTGCGGTGGGATGTGGTGGACTTCGCCGGTGTGGCGCGGACGCTTCTTGCCACCTTTGGTGGCGAATGTGCCACCGAATTATCATAATTTTCATTCATTCAATTATTTTTCCTTGCACTGCGTCTGTTCTGCCGTGTTATCAAATTTTCGGCCATCCCACATATTTCACAAACCGTTTTTTTGTTTTTTTTTCTCCACGAAACATGTAATCTACTCGTATATGGAACAAATGCAAATTGAATGATTGAGTGAACAGCCTTCCCAAGAAGCTTCGGATGAATCTTTACGTTGAATGCATAGAGCGAAGTTTGGAGCAAGTTTGGAGCGAGCAAGACAATCTTCGATGACGACTGTCTTGTCCGTCTGAAAGCTGCGTGATGGGGCTGCTAACTTGGTTGTTCTTACATCGGCTTATACGAATGTCATCCTATTAATCGTAAATCAATAAGCCGCTTTCTGAGCAAGTCGTGGCGTTTGCAGATCGTGTGTCTTGACGTGCTGCGTTGAGATTTTTCTTGGGGATGCAAAACGCCTGCAAAAATCTGTGTGTTCACTACACACATCACACGTTTGCGTGCGAAATTGCAGCTTTTGCGCTGACAGGGGTATGTGGCTCATCGCAAGTGTGTGCGAATTGCACCATTTGTGCTGACAATGGGATGTGCAGGGGTACGCAAGTGTGCATGTGCGATTTGCATCTTTTGCCCCGACAGACGTTCACACATCACATAGAAAGTGTGCGCAAATTGCAGCTTTTGCGCTAACAGGGATATGTGCCTCAACGCAAGTGTGTGCGAATTGCATCTTTTGCGCTGACAGTCGTTCACACATCAAACGAAAGTGTGCGCAAATTGCAGCTTTTGTGCTGACAAGGGGTTTGCACATCACTGTGGGGGTAAGTCTGCTCGAGATGCAGCTATTGCTCTGACAGGGGTTTTCCCAAGTTTCAAACGTGTCTGCTATAGTGTATAGCAAACCCATTGCAAGTGGATGCGAATAGGTACCTATTGTGCAAGGAGGGTAATGGGTTTTCCGGGGGTTGTTGTGAAGAAATCGGTCTTATCACACGTAGCTGATTTTGATGTGATTACATTATTGAAACTTTGATTGCTGTGGTCTTTCCCTTGCGGTTCGAACTGCAAATGTCAAAAAGAGTTATGTCGTTTATAAGGGGGGACACTCTTGCACGGCAACAGGGAAACATTTTTAAGAAAAAGCTGTACTCTTAGCCGTGCAATAGTGTCCCCCCTTTGGCGTCTGCAGACGGTACAGGGTGTGCTTTTTCGCTGTCGTGCAATTGTGTTCTCCTCAAACGGTTTTCTTTTGCATTTTCGTTGCGATACTGCCTGCATTATTTTTTCTTATTCTGTATCTGAAACTGCGGGCTGAGCAAATCATGGGGTTTAGTCGCTGCTTAATAAGAGATCGCGCAGGGAGATCAGGTCAGGTTGGTCAGATTGGATTAGATTAGGTCCAGGTTTTTTGAGTAAAGTTTCATTTGGTTGTTTTAAGTAAAGGTACACTGCACAGAGAACCCTAACCTGACCTAACCTAACCTCGCCTAGCCTAACCTAACCTAACGACCTAACCGAACCTAACCCAACTTAACTTAACCTATGCAAAGCGCCTGACCTATCCCAACCGACTACCCACCCTCCAGAGAAATAAGGCACACCCTGTGCCTTATGCTGGTGCCAAAGGGGGGACACAATTGCACGGCTAAGGGTACAGCTTTTTTTCTGAAAATGTTTCCCAGTTGCCGTGCAATTGTGTCCCTCCGTATAAATGACTTAACCCGTCAAAAATATTGTCGAGTCTCCTCCGATATGCTGCGCTGTTAATTGTTGCTTTGATGCAGCCACAGGTTCCGACGAAATTCTTCGAACATATAGGAGAAATCCCATATGTCAGCCTAACACAGGGACCATCTATAATTTCAGCAGGGCTTGATGTAGTTTCACGCTTTACAAGAATATGATGCTCGTGTGTTTTGCATCGCATGCTGCGATCGATTTCAAATTGCGCCTGAGACAAAATGGTCGCCGATGAATTTTTCATACTTTTCCGCACGCGGAACTAATTTCGCACTTGAAAATATCCTATTGCCTATGATTGTATGCATGAAAATATCCAATGATTTGATCGTGTCGGGCTTCTAAGGGCTTTCCTGCAGGTACCCTAATAGCCTATGGGTACCAACTGGCTGCAGACCATGGCCAATCTGCAGCCTGAGGTTTTCTTTATTGCATTTTACTCGACCATATAATGAAGAATTCTGCCAACCCTAAAACCAATAATAAAAAACACGGCATCATCAGGCTGTTTATAGGATAGACCGAGCATGACAAATGACGCGTGTGCGGTGGCAACGGTGGCAATGTGCCTGCTGGGGTGCTTCAAAAGTCTCTTGACATCATGAACCCCGGCCAATTTCTGTTTGCAATCTTTTCTTGCATTGCTATATCCGCGTTTTTTATATCCAGATTTCAATCTGGTGCAAAAGTGTTTCATTACGCATGCGTTGTGAGATTCTTTTGCTGTGAGGCACTTTGCGGTATTGACATACAACGCATGCGTTGTGTATAGTAGCGGCGGAATTTATGTACTCAAAAAATTACGACCATTCAGATTTTGGAAAAACCTCCATGCTGCAGAAAATGAGAATCTTTTTTGAAACTGAGTTCAAAATCTTCCACCTCAAGAACGCTTTGTTGAAATCTGGCCCTTTCATTTCTGCCGCCCGAATAAGAATAAAAAAAAAAAGGAAAAAATTCGGAGACAACAGTAAAATGGAAAAACACATGCATGGGTATAAAAACCAATACCGCAAGCACAATGGACGCGAATTCAAAGAGGCGCGACCGGCGACACGAAAGCCATGCACACAGTACAATTTCCTAAAAATGTTGCGTTTCTCTAATGTATCTATTGGGTTGTTAAGAGACTTCTGAAAGATTCTGTAGGTAGGTATTCGTTTTGGTTAGTTTTTTATTGTTTGGTTTTCTTGGTTTCATTTCGTCACGCTTCTACTTCGATAAATTATGAATTTGGACACGTCGCTCAAGTTGGGACACTTTTGCTACAGGCAATATGACAGCCCACTTTTGGCATTTTTGTTAGGGGTTCTGGGAATATTTCAGCCCGACAATTACACAAGTGTGCATACCACAATATTGAATTTTTTTATGAATTCCTGGCAAGTTTCCCCCTAAGGATTGGATAGGGCTTATTTTTCAGATTTCGACTCCATGCAGAACGATGAATAACTGGTTTGCTCTCTCGTTGCATGCCTGAAATCTGCGGGGAACATTAAAACCCGGAATCTCAAATTTACCGAAACTCATTTGATAAAACTGCGGATCGAATGGCAGCATTTCTTATATTTTCAATCAAACGTCGGTCATGTCGTCCGTGGACATTGTATTTCTGACAGAAACATGGCTAACTCAAATGCATGGTAAACGATAGTGAAATATTGCGCGCAAATTTTTTCCTGTCGCCGTGATCGCACACAGAAAAAAGGCGGCGGTGTTTTTATCGCCGTAAAAATATGCTCATTTGCTCGGCAGAAAGCGTCAACATTTTCTCTTTTCGCTTTCATGCAGGAAGTGGATATAAAAGTGCCAGATTGATGCAGCAGAGCCTTCAAAAAGAGCCAGTTTCTCGTTTTCGGCTGAAAATATGAGCTTAAAAGACCCCAGAGTTGAAATTTTTGAAAAATCTCAACAATTATTAATCATATTTTTCACGTCTCTCCTTGGGTATTGTAATCGCGTCAGGACTCCCCACTCGGGCAGACCTTTGGAATTCCGACCATGTTTGAACAATTAAGCAAGGACAGTATTTAGGCTACAGAATTTTTTTCGCATGCATGTAAAATTTGCGACTGATCATGTTTTTTTATCAAAAACTTAATGCAGCAGAAATTGAAGAGCCTCTTTTGCAACCGAGGTCAAAATCTGGCACCTTCAGAAAGCTCTGTTGCAATCTGGCGCTTTAATTTCTACCGCCTGCACAGGAGTAAAAAGAAAAAGAAATGTTTCTGAGGCAACAGTTAAATGGGAACAACACATAAATGAGGACATCAATTCCGTCGCACGAGTGTTCACAGGGAATTGCAGCACTTTATCAACTGCCACAAATCCATCCCAGATGACCTGAGAGCGTGAGTTGCAATGGGGAATACGGCCGTGTGACTCATGTGCAGCAATGCATGAAAAGGTCTGAGGGTGGACTTATTGTTGTGTCTTTCACATACCTAAAATTAATGCAGGTCCATCCGGCACAATTTTATCCACACAATTTTGAGCCACATTAAAGACACCCGTGTGTTTCTCCATAGATATCTGTTCCAATTTGTCTGGAATCCTTTGATGCGTGCAGATTTTAGGAGACATTTGACTCAAAAGATAAAAAAAGAAGCATGCAAAGGGTGGAAATAGACCAAAAGCAACATTTCAGACCTGCAGCAAGTTGTTACGCCTGCCAACTTATGTAATATACTTCCTCGCACTGCGTATACAGGGCAATCCCTGGTTCGATGTTGCGCAGATATTTCTGGGGCGCACGTTTCCCGATTAGAAAAAAAAAATAGAAGTGCCCCGGCTTGCGTTTCCGCATGCATGGATAGCTACGCCTACCCCCATATAACAGTAATAATGTCATGGTATGGGTGAATCTAACTGGCATAGCCTCCACAGTGAATACGATTGTGTAAAGTCCAAAAAGGGAACTGCTGTGCGTTGAAACAGCGCAGGAAATGTGCATCATTTTGATGCCACGTGATCGGAAGTGAAATTCAAGCAATTAGTGAGCTATTCATTAGCCTCAAGGCAAAACACATCATTGATGAACGCACCATACCAACTGACATGTATGAAGCAATGGTATGGAAACGGGCACACCTCCCATTGCAACTCAACCTCGGGTCTAACTCAATAAAGTCAATTCAGTATAGACAGATTTGTGTTGCAAAATTTAATTTCTATGCAGAACGCTCATTCCAATTTCATTGTTGCGTAAGATGCATCCGTCTGTTGAACTGGTTATTGAGTTGAGCTTCTGATGCCCAGTTTTTCTAACACGGATCAAATCTAGGTTTAAACTGAGATCAACTGATCGTAGATCATTATTTGAACCGGATCATGATCTGAGATTATTTTTGTGTCCTTTTTTAGGGGAGATGATTCCGATCAACTGATCGGGATCATTTTTGATCCGCTCTTTTCAATTCGGCCGCCATATTTGATCCTGGAAACTCTTCAACATTTATTTCACTTCTCTCGAATGGGTGCATGGAATTTTGTGGTTCTGAACAGCCACTCGTCATCATTTCACATTTCATAGAAAGTTCAGGCACTTGCGTTTGAATGTTTCTTGCAATTTTTCTTTTTTTTTGTGATAGAATGTTCTGACT
>JASGXE010015317.1:0-11888 GCA_030068105.1 Sinentomon sp. SZTP_YWyxl | reverse complement strand
TCTTTAAAAACAAAACTTATGTCCTCCTGTGCAGAGATAGTTCAAAGCGTACGTTGATATCGACTAGGAAATTTCCGCTCTTAATCTCTGGCCAACTGAAATCGCTCTTTCCACATGGCGGAAATCATGGGCCGGAAAGGGGTAGGGGTGATTCGTCTCCCTATTCTCCGAAAAAAACCACAGGTTCCGTCGTTTTGCAGTATTTTTCGTAACCCCTTCATGTCTGCAGCAGTGACCTTACAAATTTCCTGAAAAAAATTTCGGAAAATATACGTGATAGGCTATTATTTTTAATATGAATTGCGACGTTTATCATTCATCCCAGGCCAAAAATCAAAAAGCCTCAGTCGCAGCCTGTGACCTCCAGGTGCAGCAAAAGGGTGAACGTGATGGACGTTGAACTCGAGTCGGAATTTTCCCCTCCTTGACCAGATGGCTCTCTGTCTGGTCTGCTGAAACCCCACCTTTTCTTGTGTCTTCATATGGACTCACCAAAACCAGGGGCGTAAAATTTGGAAGTGGATGAGCATCGCCCCTGCGTAGACCAGAGACACATGAGGTGTAACGTTGCATGTAAGAAAATTTCATTGCTAATGCCCGGTTTACATTTCCAAATTCTTTTGCCAGACGTACGTAAAAGATTGCTTGCAGAATGAACGGCAGCACACCATGAAATGATGCATATACAGTACTTGCAGAGTAGGGCCGCAATTGGAAAACAAAAATTTCTCGGAAAATTTTAAACAATTCAGACGCTCATTCTCATGACTGGAATACAAATCGTTCCCTGGTCAGAACTAACATGGCCCTTGGACAGGACCACCATTGTTGGGTCATCCATCCAAAACGTTTCTTCTTCGGGGATGGCAGAGCGGGAAAATCATGCATTGTCGTCCAGTGGCGTTTAAGGGTGGCATAACGAGTCCCACAACAATGATCTGTGCCGTGTTTATTGTTGGACGGAGAACTGGCTATACAAATGCTATCTATGTTACGGTAGATCAGGGAACCACTATACTGCGGACAGCTTACAAAATTTAGTGCCAGATTTTCAAGAAAATTGTAGGATTGCACCGATGGTTTACAGTCCGATATATATCGTTCATCTTTTTTTACTGGATGCCGGAAAAGTCTGTAAACTTGCTTCACGTTGATGCCAACAATAATTACAAGTGCAGTCCAAAACCTCGCTGCGTTCTTCAGTCAGCCACTTCATTTCCTTCCATCTCCCCCAATCGATACCTTAGCTACGCCAATGCCTCAGCGTCTTTCAACTTCCTTTACACCTCGATCCCTTATTGCAAAAACTCCATATTTGTTTTAGAGTATTTTTCTTTTTCCGTTCCGGTTCGAGACTTTCATTCGCAAAAGGACCAAGAGAAAAGGCTCTGGAGCCAGCAATGCAGTTCTTTTAACGGTCCTTCCGCGAAATTGCGTTAAATAAAAGGGCGACACAGATGAACTGTGCAATATACAGGGTCTCTCAAAAGTACCGGAACAAACCCACACAAATTCGAGAAAAACAAATACGGATACACATTATATCTCCCTGTTGGTCACTGCATGTACACTCTAAACACGAAGTTCAGGTTGGAACACCATATTTTAACATGGGCTTAGATAGGAAGTGTTCTTTTAAGAACATTTATGGAACACTCATGGCACACTCAGTGTGTTCCAAGAACACACTTAGTGTTCCAAATCTGTGACATTCCTGTGACTGAATTGGAACACATGAGCGATTTGGAACACCATAAGTGTTCCAAATGGAGCACTCAGTGTGTTCAAGCGTTCCAAATGGAACACTCAATGTGTTCCAAAAATCCACCATACGTGTTCCATTAATGTTCTTAAAAGAACACCTCCTATCTAAGCCCATGTTAAAATTTGGTGTTCGTTCCAACCTGAACTTCGTGATTTGAGTGTATACAATACAGCGGAACTTGCGTCTGCCGGTAAGAGAACAAACCAAACACATTCAAATCCGCCACACATTTTCGTGGAGCTGCATTGCGGATGATGAGCTTGACCTGTTACTTCTCACTGGCACTGTACAAAAGTTTCATCAAAGACAGAGGCCAAAAGCCATCCGCATGCTGGAGTCCTCGAGTTGGCTGGAACCAGATTCGTCTTTCGGTTCTGTGCGACCTGGGGTGCGTTCTGTGTGTCGTCGTGCGGTAATTGCATTTTTCAATTTGTGACGATAATGCGAATGAAGGAATGCCGCAGTCAATGCCGAAAAAGCATGGAAGAAACTGCGTAAACTAGTTTAACTTTCGGCGCCCATACCCAGAGAGAAATGTCAGAATTGGAAAAGCAGACGTTTGCTCCAACGTATTTTGACAATTAAGTCGAGAAGCAAAAATGTCATTGTTCGCAGAAAGTTGACGTCCGGAAAATGAACCTAAAAATCCTGACACGCCCAACAAACGTTTTTATTCTTTCGTTGCGATGTTTCCTAAAGTTGTTTTTTTGGTATTCCTGGCACTGGTAATAGGCCTACGTCTTTAATCAAGATAATCGAGAAGAAACTCAGTGATTTAAGGCTGGAATTTTCATCTTCACATGCAATTGATGCGATGATGCGTATGTGGCATGATCTTTCCCACAGTCCAAATCTGCTCATCCCCTGCTGCAACGTTTGTGATGAACCGAAGAGTTGTATATCTATAATTTTCATCGCAGGAGTGCAAGGGTTATGGTCCACACAAAGGTCCCTGCTTTCGAAATCTATACCAGATACTTTTAAAGTGTGATGAATGACCTGGCAAGATTTCGACAGAAAATTAACCAGTTATTAATGAACTGTTTAAATTATTGATCCTTATGAGGATCTCGAGATAGCATTTTGACTCTGCATAAATCTATGAAGTAGAGGACAAAGGAACGCAGTTCATTGGCACAAACATAATACCAACGGACACAAACACATATACAACCAAGGCAGCACACAAGAACACACCCAAGCTTGATCCATCACTCCCTCACAACGTGCAATTCGAGCGTGCAAACCCATTCACAATGTCAAATTAGTTTCCTGTGCAAAAATAGAAACGTAACCCCAAATTAGGCCAACATAATTCAGGGGCACAAGAATGGATTTTGGCAGACGGGTTCATCTTTATGTACCATTAAGGGACACGCGCTTTACTTCCTGCAAACTGGTTGGGATCTCTCTGGAGTGAGCACATACACAGGGCCAATGTATCTATAATTGACCTATTATATCCGACCCATTGTTTGCTTGCGGGGTTTGGGATTCCACCAAAGTTTCCGATGTTTAGCCCGTGGAAGCTGTACAGCAGCGAGCTGCTCGGGTTGTGTCTGGAAAATTTGATAGATTTGTGTGTCTGCCCTTCTTCGGAACTTGGACCTGCCTAATCTGGCAAGTATAGACGCCGAATGCGTCGCCTTCAAATTCTCAAGGATTTTCTAACTGGCCAAATTGATGCTCCACTGCCGTACAATTGTGCTTTAAAACCTGTTCAGCGCCGAACGGACAACGGGTTGAGCCTGACACTGCCATTTTGTAAAAAGGTATAGTTTTTGCGAATTCTTTTTTCCCCTTGACTATCGCAGCTTGGAACAGTTTTCCATCGAGTTCTCTCTTTATTCAGGAAACCCGTCCTATTCTGTCCTCTCGCACCAGTCAATGACCTTTTTTGTGAATTTGGTCATGACTACATGATCGTTTCTTTTTTAATTGATTTGACTTTTAGTTTTTAACTTGACCTGACTATGCGTAAGCGTACTTATAGCGCCAATTTATTGCCGCTATTTTTGTCAATAATAATAATTATCATTATTATAATAATCATCTTAATGGAGAATACAGCTCGCGGCACAAACTCCAAATGCAGATATAATTGCCTTACGTATTAGGGGACGAGTTAATGTTGAGGAACATGAATTATTGACCTCTGCCCTTTCAAGAGGACAAAGACTGACGCTTTCGTATAATTAAGGAATCTCTTAATCGCCAACTCGAAAGGATGAAGGCCGATATTTGCAAAGCATTTAAAGCTTATTGATTCTGTGTGTCGTTCATATTGCGAGGATGACGGGTGGGTTTGAAAGAGCTAACCCCCAGACCAGAGACAATAGAGAGTAAAGTCCACGCATTCGACGCTCCGCCGCCATTATTTTAGTTCACAGTAAAAAAACACGAGAGGCGCTTCGATCGTTTGCGATCAGAAAATGAATTCACAAAAGAGAACCCGAGATGATAAAAAATGATTCTGTCCAAGCTTCCACATGTGAACGACCGGTGTTACGACAAATTCGCATACCCGACAAATACGCAACCCCCCTGCATATTTGTCGGATTTTAGACCAACAAATACGCAATCCCCTCGACAAATTCACAACCCCCCCCTGAGAATTTGTCACGACAAATACGCAACCCCCCTGAGTATTTGTCGCGACAAATAAGCAACCCCCCTGCGAATTTGTCGACAAATTCTCAACCCACCCTGACTATTTGTCGCGACAAATACGCAACCCCCCTGCAAATTTGTTGACAAATTCTCAACCCACCCTGACTATTTGTCGACAAATACTCAACCCCCTGCGAATTTGTCGACAAATTCTCAACCCACCCTGACTATTTGTCGACAAATACTCAACCCCCCTGCGAATTTGTCGACAAATTCTCAACCCACCCTGACTATTTGTCGCGACAAATACGCAACCCCCTGCGAATTTGTTGACAAATTCATAACCGCCCTCAAATGGCCATTGGTGGTCAAAGGTGAACAAGGGTGGTCAATGGTGGTGAATGATGGTCAAAGGTGTCAGTGATGGTCGAAGGTGGTCAATGATGTTCAATGATGGTCAAAGGTGGTCAATGATGGTCAAAGGTGGTCAGTGATGGTCAAAGGTGCCAATGATGGTCAGAGGTGGTCAATGGTGGTTAATAACTGTCAAAGGTGTTCAATGATGGCCAAAGTGGTCAAAGGTTGTCAATGGTTGTCAATGGTGGTAAATGATGTCAAAGGTGGTCAACTGGGTCAAATATTAATCAAAGGTGTATAACGAAGGTCAGATGGTCCAAGGTGGCCACCCTTGCCTATCTGTGAGCATAATTGACCACACTTGACCTCCATTGACCACCTTATTTGACCATCATTATAAAACACCTTTAGCATTTTAGCATTTTAGGACCCTTACTTTTCATCATCTACATTGATGACATCGTGCAAGGCATTAATTCGCGCTTACGCCTATTTGCCGACGATTGCATCATATATACAGAAGTGCGTGCCCTGGGTGACTGTGAGGTGCTGCAAGGGGACTTGGATCTTATTCAAGAGTGGTGCAATAGGTCGGCTATGGCCATGAACGTCGACAAATGCAATTTAATCAATTTTTGTAATGAGAAAGATCGTTTTGTGTTTAATTATGTTCTTAATAATTGTGCACTTCTCCCACGAGCCGAGCTTACGTATCTGGGTGTTAAATTTACAAATAAGTTGACTGGTCCAACCATATAAGCATGCTTACTTGCAAGGCAAATAGGGCACTATATTTTGTAAAACGGAATTAGAGAAAGTGCCCCCCCAGGACAAGAGAGCTAGCATATTTCAGTCTAGTACGCCCAATTTTGGAATACGCCGTCCCAGCATGGGACCCATGGCGTGAATGCCAGATTGCGGCTCTTGAAAAAGTTCAGCGTAGGGCAGCTCGCTTCGTGGTTGGAGATTACAGGCGCCGAAGCAGTGTCACTAACATGTTAGTCTCACTTGGCTGGGAATCACTACAATCGAGAAGGCGTGTGGCACGACTAACATGCCTGTTCCTGATCCTTGGGAACGTTGGGGGTTGGGGCGGTTTTCTCGGATCTTTAGGCCTGCCAACCTTCTACTCTCACAGGGACCACAATTACAAACTTCGATCTCAGACTTTTAAAAGAGACATCGGCTTGCATTCATTCTTGGGAAGAACTATCCCGGAGTGGAACGCTCTGCCTGAGAGAGTGTTTGACCAGCCATTGGGTATCCCTATACTACAGGAGCGACTTCGAGATACATTTTTACAGACTCTACCCGACATTCCCTAGGTGCCCTTGGGTGGCATGGTGATGGCATGTTGGGCTATAGTTTTGTTCTGGATCGATGAGAACATATGAATCACCTGTAAAATTTAATGTTCATATTTTTTTGCTTTCTGATTGTCCATTTGTTTTCATCTGCATTGATGTTGTTCTCCATAAGTAACTTTGCTGTTCTGTGGCTCATTGTAACGCAGAACAGGTGCAAAGCGCCTTAAAGGGGAAGTGGAGTCTCTCGCTTGAATTTCGCTCGCCCAGCTGTAGTTCCAAAATCCGCCGCATACTGGCGCTGGTGCAGATTTCGGCTCCAAAATGTGGACTATTCTTAACGGGTTGGTGCTTTGACATTGGTCAGACAAAGGTGATTTGGAATGTAGAGATGTAGAGAAGAACAAGCTGGGGAGTGTTTCATGGGCATGCTCCTGGCAGCATGCAACTCCTTTATAGACTGATAAATTGCCGAATGCGTCCATGCAATCGTTGAAAATGTCTCCCCACAAAGCTGGCTGGTCCTGGAATTTTTTACGACAACGTCTTCCAATTGAAGTGCCAGTTTAAAGAATTCGCGTGAGGGATGAATTGGGCATGCTTGGTCCGGGTTGAAATCTGCATTTGCCATCTTGAGCTGACAGCTGTATGGCCGGTTATTGAGGAATGAACCTTGACATAAACCTTGTCGCACGAGTTGGGCTCGCAAGGAGAACAATGCCACAAAATCGTAGCCCAAGTCCGCTCCGCATTCAACGCGGAAACGGCTCGGATCAGTTTTACGGCATATGACAACCCGCAGGATTTTCCGAAGAGAGCATGCTCTGCAGAGCGAAGACGTGTATCATGTATTGTGTGGCTTCTCTGCAATGTGACATGCCAAGCCTCTGTTATAGACCTGGCCTGGAGCTATGTGTTCTTCAACGTGCGCAGTGTGATGTTGCACATAGGACCTTTCTTTAACGTTCCATCCGTAGGAGACGAGGGAATTGGCCACTAAGTCCCCTTCCAGCAGCCATCCAGGGGTACAAGGGTAGTCTCCCATCTAAGCCTGTCCTGGCCCAACGTTGCTTTACTTCCGTGTTCTGATGGGAGTCAAATGTGGGATTGGGAATCAATTTCACGTTCTGCTGGGAACCGGTGCAAGCGACGAGGTATGTGCTGCTGGCTATCTCGCAAGTTTGTCAGTGCGGTGGAAAATCCCTCCTTGTTTGGGTCAGACCCAGCTAGATTCTTGAGGCAGGGTGCGCAGGCGCACACTGAGTGTAGCCAGAAGATTCCAACGGAGCATTTCAGACCACAGATGAAATGTGGTGGGCAGCGCAAGATACCATGATTGCACAGTGCACGTAGCCTTTTCTACATTTTATTTTGAAAATTACGCATTCCAAATGAAACATTGTCATACCTCATCCCTTTTGGGTTTTTGGGTGAAGCCTTTTTGAATTTTTTTGTGCTCTTCCGGGGTAAAAGATCCAAGCGTTTGCCCCGGCAGCTCAACAGCAACTGAGAGTTTTGCGAGAGACGTTGGGATATCAACTGCGCCGTTCGTTAACTTCCAGTTGATTCTGGGAAGGATAACAGGTGCTCCATCCATGACGAAGTGGTCCACCTTCACAATTGCGAAAATGTGCTTCACAAACTATGAAAGAGACTTTCAGCTTTTTGTCGGACTTTGGAATCGACCTTCCCCATTCTTCCCGAAACGCCGGTTCAGTTGGAAGCGCAAAAAACGCATCTTCAATGCATTTGCGCGATATCTTGACCTGCAGTTTTAACACAAAACACGTCGGCATTTTCGAACAACAACACGATAAAACATGCTCCACGGACGGCAGCGATCGCTTCGAAATCCAAACCACAACATCCAAAAACAAAACAGCATTGCACACACAGCCACAGGTGTCTCGCTTCTTGTCCTGCCTGTCTGGATGCCCCGAGAATCGGATGAGTTGAAGCTGGAAACAGCAGTGGCGCCACGCGCAGCAGTAGTTCCGAAAAAATCCGCAGCTACAAAAATTGCCCAATCTGAACAATGCTTTCGAGAGAAGAGAGACTCCACTTCCCTTTCAGGCGCTTTGACAGGTGTCTGTACATATTGAAAGGAGGAAACTCCGAAAATATAATCATTCAATCAACCTTTGACCACGTTTGACTGATCTTTGACCCCTTTGACCACCTTTGAACATCATTGACAACGTTTGATCACTTTTGACCATCATTACACCTCTGACCACGTTTGACCATCATTGACAGGAATTGACCATCATTGACCACCTTTGGCCACCTCCAACCATCACTGACACATTTGACCACCATTGACAACATTTGACCACCCTTGACCACCTTTGACCATCATTGACCTCCTTTGAGAGTCATTAACCACCATTGACCACCTCTGACCATCATTGGCACCTTTGGACATCATTGGCCACCTTTGACTATCATTGACCATCATTGACCACCTTTGACCATCATTTACCACCATTGACCACCTTTGACCAACACTGACACCTTTGACCATCATTGATAACCTTTGACCACCCTTGACCACCATTGACCATCATTGACCACCTTTGACCATCACTGACACATTTCGCCGTGGACAATAAAAGGGAGCTAAGTGTAAGAAACTTTAATTTCTACCCCTGCGATTTTCCATTTAAAATGCATTGTTGTTCAACAATATTTTCATTTCTCTGTTTCACTTAGCTCCCTTTAATTTGTGCAGGGCGATTTGACCACCATTGACAACCTTTGACCACCCTTGACCACCTTTGACAGTCATTAACCACCATTGACCACCTCTGACCACCATTGGCACCTTTGACCATCACTGACCACCTTTGACCATCATTGACCACCTTTGACCACCTTTGCCCACCTTTGACCACCTTTGACCAACATTGAACATCATTGACCACCTTCGACCATCACTGACACCATTGACCATCATTCACCACCATTGACCACCCTTGTTCACCTTTGACCACCAATGGCCATTTGAGGGCGGTTATGAATTTGTCAACAAATTCGTGGGGGGTTACGTATTTGTCGCGACAAATACTCAGGGTGGGTTGAGAATTTGTCGACAAATTCGCAGGGGGTTGCGTATTTGTCGCGACAAATAGTCTGGGCAGGTTGAGAATTTGTCATCAAATTCGCAGGGGGGGTTGCGTATTTGTCGCGACAAATAGTCAGGGTGGGTTGTGAATTTGTCGACAAATTCGCAGGGGGTTGAGTATTTGTCGACAAATAGTCAGGGTGGGTTGAGAATTTGACAACAAATTTGCAGGGGGTTGCGTATTTGTTGCGACTAATCATCCCCATAATGACACGCGAACTTTCTGCTGCGCTCCCCATGCATAACAGAACAAATGAATTCCATTTCTGATCGCAAACGACGGCAGCGCCGCGAGCGGACGGCTGCATGCAACTGCGCTGTGAGCCTAGTGCGCGGACTTTTATCTCTATTGGCTCTGCCCCAGACTTTGCACAGACCTAGATGTCCAGATTATGTGCCAATGTCAGTTACTATGCTCATTATTTGCAAATCACTCTTGGGATAAGATTGATTGATTGATTGATTGATTGATTGAATGATTATATTTTCGGAGTTTCCTCCTTTCAATATGTACAGACACCTGTTCTGTGTTACAACTAGGAAACAGGAGACAGGCTTCCTGTTGCAGACGAGCGATCAGCTTTTTTCTTGCGTGTCCCAGTCGCTCGTGTCGAAAATCCAAGAGGCAGCGCCCACCTGCAAATCCGAGGGAGGCGCTGCCTTTTCCCCACTCAAAAACAAAACAATGCTGCCATGTAATGTTCATACCCAAATTCAATGAATTTGGCTATGAACATTCTTGGCAGGGACCCGGAATTTTATTTCTCCGAAACTTGAGCATTTTTGTTCGTCAAATGGTTTCAGGGTTTCACCCGACAAAAGGTTGGGATCATTATTCGAGTACACGTGTGGAAGCGCTCATTTTGCAGCCTTGCGCCATGCGAAAATGCATTAAAAACCGTCGCTTGGCTCAGGAGAAATTTAACTTTCTGTGGGCATCGCACCGGGGTCCGCCATTCACTCGCATGTCTTTCGCAGCGCACACCCCCAATAAAAAACGCGCAATCCAGCGGCACACATTTTGGACTCACGAAAATCCCGGAGTGCTGATGTTTTGTGCTGATGTTTCGCTGGTTGTTTTGTTTGGCTAAAAAAAAATGCAACCTGTTGTCCTGTTCCTTCTGAGGCCTCTTCTCTTGGCCTTCTGTTGTGAGCTTTGTGGCGAAAATTGTGCATGGGGTGCGGGTGGAGGACTTCGAAGTCTTCGCGGGATGCGGGCCTCGTTTTCGAACCATCCTGTCCTGTCCCAACCCAACTTAATCCATTCGAACCTATCACGTGCCAATTCAATATTCGAGCATCGGCTGCCAAAAGTCATGTCAAAATGCGACACGACACAAGAACATGGAACGAAAGCGAAAGCAGAAAAACAGAATCATAGCCGGAAAAAGTCCCCATGTTTCGCATTTCTGCAAAATCCATTTGCGTTGTTGGTGGACAAAACTCGAAATTTCCCCAAACTATCTGTTTCCCCAGACCTTCCGCAAAAGGTGCAAAATTTCCCCAAAAGGAAATTTTTTCCCCATTCCGCCACACTGCACAGCATCCACTCGCGACAGCAGGTATACCTGCATGCACACATTGCTGGTGGAAAGATGTGCTGGCTTCTTACTTTTTTTTTGTGTGGGGTGTTGACTGATGAATCATTGATTCCTGCATTCACTGACTGAAACAAAACGCAACCTCTTGTCCTTTCGTTTCTTCTCAGCTTGGCTTCTCTGCTCTGTTGCTGTCCTGTGCTTGTCTCCTTCTTTGTCTGCGTTGATATGCAAATTGTGCATGGCGCTGGCAAGGGGCGCGATGAGTGGGGTTCGGAGTTTTCGCGGCCTGCAGTGTCTGTTCATTGTTGCGCTTGCAGGTTTGGTTGAGGTGGGGCAGGGTAAAGAGCAATTTTGTTTTTGTTGTGCCATTTTGGCATTTTTTCACCGATTGTGACCAAAAACTATACAGCAACGCACCACATTGACATCTTCGCCTCCACAAAAATTGGGCACGATCTGTTGACAATTTTTTGAGTTATCGTTGCACACAAATTATGGTTTGCTGTCCGTTGTAGACTCGCTTCGCTCGTCAATGAGCCACAGAACAGCAAAGTTCTTATGGAGAACAATATCAATGCAGATGAAAACAAATGGACAATCAGAAAGCAAAAAAATATGAACATTAAATTTTACAGGTGATTCATATGTCTCATCTATCCAGAAGAAAACTATAGCCCAACATGCCATCACCATGCCATCCAAGGGCACCTAGGGAATGTCGGGTAGAGTCTGTAAAAATGCATCTCGAAGTCGTTCCTGTAGTGAGGGATACTCAAGATCAAGTCACGCTCGGGGTAACTTCGTTTGACATAGGAAGAAAGAATTGCGACAGAACGTTTTGCAGATTTGGGAAAGGTAACGCTTAAATTTACCCGGCCACCACCGCCTCCCACGCCTCCGCCGGATCCGCCGCCTCCGCCGCCTCAAAGTGGCATCCTCCTATGCCTCCTTGTTGGCAGCTTCCAACACATCAAGATAGGGAGGAAATTCTTCGCACCTCTACAGAATTATCCCAAAGGAACTTTGATAGCCATGCTCAATGGGAAGTTTTTTATCTTCCGTTGCAACAATTCCGGATTCCTTCTAAGCACACTAATTGATAGTATTCTCAGTTTTCCCTATCGAATGAATTGAGGTGTGGTTCTTTCCAAAACTCAGTCCATTGAACCTTATTCCAAACGTTATT
>JASGXE010015316.1:0-23449 GCA_030068105.1 Sinentomon sp. SZTP_YWyxl | reverse complement strand
TTTTTCGATTTTGGCAATTTTTGACCGGGTGTTCGTTGTTGCCGGAATTGTCTGTCAGCTCGTTTCAGGAACGATCTGACAGACAGTTTCAGAAACAGTGTCTTTTTCAAGTGGTGAGAACAGTGTGTATTTGGGTGCACTCTGCAGGTTGAATTTTCTTGAAGTTTGCCAATGGGTTTCTTTTTCTCGCAGGGTGATCATGAGCTCCTGTAATTTTTGCAAAAAGGAAAGAATGGAGCCAAAAGAATGGGACACTGTAAAACACAAATACACCCAAATATAGCCAAATACAGCCAAATACACCCAAATATAGCCAAATACAGCCAAATACACCCAAATACAGCCAAATACACCCAAATACAGCCAAATAGTCGAAGACTGAAGAATGCCCAGTAATACCTACCCGTGCATATTGGACTTCAGGACTCCTTGGTGAAAGGAAGACGATGGCATATGGAGTTATAGCAGGTTTGTTCACGCGGAAAAAAGTTTTGGATCTGTCCAGGTTCATTTTAGCCCTGTTTTGTCGATTTTGGGTATTTGGGGGGATTTTCTGGAGAACGCGGGGAGCTTGAGGTTGTACTCCTTGACGAAAGGAACACGATGGCATGGAGTGATGGCAGGTTTGTTCACTCTGAAAAAAGTTTTGGCTCATCTTGGATTTTGGCTGATCTCAGCTGAAGTCCCATGTTTTAGTACAAACCGTGCAGCCGAGTTTTTTGCTTGCTGTCACACTTCAACCGCGTTCCCTCGCAGACATAAATTTGCTCAGCAAAATCTTGTCACCACAAACGCATCGGACATTCACACCAGCCGCCTGGAACATATTTTGTGAATTATTTTTGCAACAATATGATGATGAATCTCCGGTGTTGAACACCCCATCCCAAACGCCACCAGACCAGACAGCCATGAAATGTCAATAACAATGGTGTGGGGGTAACGGTGTTGTGTACCCTGCTCTCAGAATACCCTTCAGCCTTTTGAGCCGCTGCCTGCTCACAACAAATGCCTGAAAAAAATCCAAATATTTGATTTGAAGACAGCATTGTCCCTTTGCGGCGTTTTTTGCTTTTGACCGCATGTGGGTTGTTCGTCAAATCGAAGGGAGACAGTTGTCTGTGAGCATTTCCACTGGGATTCGGAGTGGGTGCTTCAAAAGTGAATGTTTTGATTCTGTTTTATAGGAAGGCCAGCAAATCAACGAAAATTGACGGATTTCTTGTGAGGCATTTTTGTTCTGAATCCACAGATTTTCAATGTTGTCTTTTTTGGTTCCGCCCTTTGTTACGGCAAATTTTTGCTTGTTATTTACCCAGTTCCACGCCCATGAGAGTTGCCACGTACAAGCCATTGCGCCGCGTTTATTCCGCTGTTTCGTGCCAAGTGTCAGCGAGCCCTCATCTTGCAAGTAGAATACATTGTTTTTGTTGGTGAACATTGATGCTCGGCTCTGTCCCCAACTTATCAAAAATGTTATTCTGAATATCGCGCGTAAAAGTGGCTTTTTCTGCGTGTTCAAAAACATCTGCGTGTAACAGAAACGGTTTGTCATTTTTTAACACCCTTTGAGGTTGTAATTTTTCTCTGCAGAATTATCAGCACATGGCAAGCTTGTGAAACCCCCACGGGACGACTCCAGACAGCTCAATTGGACTCCATCAGCTTGCCAAAGAAAAATAAATGGTTTCTTTTCAAAGTGGGAGAGGCAACAATCAATGGTGTCACCATATCACTGCAGGCGTGACAGCAACGTCGCCACGTGGGCTGCATGGCATCCACCAGCCTCCCTGTATCGCACTACAGTGCCAGAGTACCATGGGTAAAGAAAGGGATCGGGGGACTGGGGTAGAACCGACTGAGGCAGAATGGGATGGGACTGAGGCAAAATTTTTTTGTTGGCCTCTGTCCACTTCTGCCCCAGTCCCATTCCGCCTCAGTCCCATCCTGCCTCAGTCCCATTCTGCCTCATTCTCATTCTTCCTCAGTCCCATTCTTCCTCAATCCCATTCTGCCTCAGTCCCATTCTGCATCAGTCCCATTCTGCCTCAGTCCCATTCTGCCTCTGTCCCATTCTATCCCAGTCCATTCTATCCCTGTCACCGGTGCCAAAGACAGCTGACCACCCTACGGCGGGCGCGACTGCATTGGCGCCACGAGGGCAAAAACTTGGCATCCAAGTTTGGTGTATTTGGGTGTATTTGGCTGTATTTGGTTATATTTGGCTGTATTTGGCTATATTTGGCTATATTTGGCTGTATTTGGCTGTATTTGGGTGTATTTGGGTGTATTTGGGTGTATTTGTGTTTTACAGTGTCCCCAAAAGAATGGAGAGTCTGGTGACAGGGAGAGAACGGACTGAGGAAGTATTGCACTGAGATAGAATTTTTCTACTTTTTGAGGTGGATTTTTTCCATTTCCCAGGATTATAGTTTAGGTTGGGATCGGTGATAGGACAGGTACAATCCACCTGCTTCCATGCCAAAACTCCTTCCATACTCTGCTTCACTCAGTCCACTGGTCACATGGTCTCAGCCCCTTCTGCTTCTGTCCGTTCTACGTTTCACGTATCCAAGTCCCCCGATCCACAAATTCTGGTAATTATGCTGCACAGACATCCTGATTAGAGCAATTAGCCTATCGTTGTTGAAAAAATGTACCAAAAGTCCTTGTTCTCCGGAACTCTTGGCCTATTCTTGGAAGTACAATAATGGAGTGGAAGTGCAGTGAAGGAAAAGCATGTCTGTGTTGTTATCGTACAATACAACGTCACTGGGTTTTTTGCATTTGAACGTAAGTTGACGAGATCTGTTAATTTACACGGAAATATAATACAGTCTCAGCACACATGAAAAGGACAAAATCTCGAATATTTGACTTCGGAGGTAACTTTACCCCTATGGTATTGATCTCTCATAGAGGTATGTTCCATAAACGTTGAATTACAATAATTTTTTCGGATTGGTTTCGATTTTTGCTTCTGTCACTTTACAGGGAGGTAGGTATACCAAATCTGTGAAACTGGCATGGGTGTCATCCAACCGAAGTAAATGAACATTCGTATGAATGTTTTACTCTTTTCATTGAGTTGTGAGTTTTGCAGAAATTGCATGATTATCATATTTTTCGGAAAAAAAAAGCACGCAGGCTCATTCCATTCTACGAGTATTGCGGTAGATGCGCACGCTGTGGTTGGCCAACCGTTTCTCCTGCACCTGGTTTCAAATGCATTAGGCCTGGCCGAAGCGTAAAATTCTGCTGCCGTAAATTCGGCCTCAACAAACCGTAAAATTTCCTCTCTGGCAACTCCAATGGGATTTTGCCCTTGTTGAAAATGCATGCAAATTAGTTGTGCAAATTTCAAATTTTAATTTTGCAGTGCAACCTCAAATGTCTCCGGAGGTGCGAGTCAGGGGCTCATGCCCCCGGAAAAACGCAGAATTTTTCTTCAGACCTCTTTTAATCGAGGAATTTTTCGACTGTTTTGCTGAATTTTTTGTTCCCTTTTATTAGGCATGTATTGAAGAGAGCAAGTATGTTGTTTTGTGCTCAAACGCAATTTTAACTGCGCTTTGCAACAAACAGTCAACCAAAAAACTTTAGGCGCGATCTGGAAACGACAGTAATTTGCAAGTCTCGCATCAAAAAACGGTGTCTCTGGTGCAAGTAGGCGACTCAGAGAAACGTTTTGGAATTTCAGCCACCCATAGGGCTAACATGTAAATTATGGGAATAATGCCCAGTTTTGCAGTTGCGTCTTCAAAACATTTTGGAACTTGCGGGTGCAGAACTAATAGGTTTATGAATGAAGGTTTACGCTGTTTACGGGGGGGGACAGTTTGAACTGCTACCATGTTTTCTTTTCTCATACCTTGACTGTACCAGAGAGATTTTTATTGGAGGGACAGTTTGAACTGACCTCCTTTTACACTGTTTCCGAATACATTCTACAAGGTGTCCCAAAAAGGATTAGGTACTTTTGTCTTTATCCTCGTTTATTTTTCATCACTCACAATCATTGGGTTGTTATTATTTTGTTGGGTTAGGTTAGGTGTTAGGTTGGGTTAGGTTAGGTTAGATTATGTTAAGGTTTGGTGAGATTAGGTTAGGTTAGGTCAGGTTAGGTTTGGTTGGAGAATGGTTAAAATCGTTGGGTTCGGTATACCTACGGTTTTGAATTTGGTTTGGTTTTTGAAACCAACCTAACATAAACCAGCCCAACCTTCCTAACCTAACCTAACCCAACCAAATCTAACGTAACCTAACCCAAGAAAAGTATAACAACCCAATGATTGTGACAAATGAAAAATTAACGAGTGTAAAGATAAAAGTAAACCTTTTGGTACACCTTCTAGAATGTCTTCGGAAATGGTGGTCAGTTCAAAAAGGAGGTCAGTTCAAACTGTCCCCCCAATACCCAATAAAAATCTCTCTGGTACAGTCACGGTATAAGAAAAGAAAACATGGTAGCAGTTCAAACTGTGCCCCCCCCGTATAAACAGCTTTAACCTGAATGAAATAAATATTCAATTGATTTTTGATCAGCTGACTTAATAAAAAATTCAAATTTATTCAAAATCAAAACAACAAATTCAATTGAGAAATAGGTACCTTTGAAAGAAAGAAACAACTCATTTTTGAAAACCGTATTTACAATAAAGATCATCCAGACTACTCGGACCGGATTGCGTCAAACATCGGACGAAAATGCAAGAAGGAAAACGATAAATAAAAAACAACGATTCGAAAAATTTTGAAGGTAACACAATTCCGAATCCTTGATAACATTTGGACTAGATAGGATATTTATAGCCAAATTTCGTGGAGGTATCACCTGTCTCAACCAACAGGCAGGGAAAAAGTCTGGGATTGGTATGAATAGGGGTCGAAAAGGTCAGGATAGGTATTTTTCCCGAAACATCAAATTAAAGGCAAAACCGCCAACCACGTCCGCCAAATCAGCTCCCAATGTAATCGAGGATTCGGAATTTTTGCCAAAATACAATTCGACCAGGTTTGAGGACTCGCAAACTTCGGGATAAATCCTGTATATGGATCCACAGAACCTGAGAGTGGCCAGTAGTCCGTGTGTGGTTTATGGAGGGAAGAAAACGTGACATGTTTACTTGACCCTGGTGTCACATCTTCCTCAGACAATTTGTTGACGACCGTTAGCGAGTCAACAACCGGCACCAAACGGTCATAATTTTCTTAGGAACGAGAACTCAAAAATTAGAGCTCTGATGAAGTTCAAAATTGCAAGGGTCAAGATGCCAATGAATGAACGTGCTGGACAGATTTTGGATGCAATCGCAGCAAAATTATCCAAATGACATCAGGCGTCAGCCTGACAGAAACGATATCACTATTGACCAGGGAGCGGACAGATTCTGGCAGGAATTTCTAAAGCTATATACGTGTTCACACCTGCAGGTTTTTTCTGAACCGTGCATCGAGAGCCAACGCTTGTGCAAGAGAAAGGTTTCGATGCGCAGGAATCGCGGATTGTGAAGCGTTTCGTGCAAAAATGCTGGATCACGATGGGTGGGATTCGAATCACCAACTGTGGAACGGTCTTTTGAGGACCCGATGCCTTATCCACTGGGACACCTTGGCAGCTTCCGAAAATCGCTCCTGAAACTCAACTTTTGGAAATAATTACAATTTTATCGGTCTGTTGAGGTTTGCGCTTCACAGAAAATTGAAAATTGCGATATGGCATCAACCGCACAATGCATCCGGTCAGGAATCCTGTGTGCTTGAAAAACGCATACGTCCCGCTGGGGCACAAGCAATGATCATTTCCTGCTGTTGTCTGGCTTCAATCACAAGCAATGATCATTTCCTGCTGTTGCCTGGCTTCAATCACAAGCAATGATCATTTCCTGCTGTTTTGTCTGGCTTCAGTCAAGATAGTCGGCAGAATTCCCCAAGACACCAACCCAAATACCCCAATCCCACGCTTGAAAAATAGCCAATTCCACATTAATATGCATCTGTCTCAGCCAATGATTCTTGGATTTAAGATTGTACAATCTTAAATCCAAGCATCATTGGTCTCAGCGATGAAAATGGAATATTGTTGTTAAGATAATCGGCCGAATTCCCCAAGACACCAACCCAAATACCCCAATCCTACGCTTGAAAAATAGCCAATTCCACATTCATGTGCATCTTTCTCAGCGATGAAAATGGAATATTGTTGTTTATAGAAATAAAAATTTCAAGCAGAAGTATTTGCAAGTGGTTATTTTTCAAGGGTTAGGGTTATGTTGGGTTAGGGTTATGTTGGGTTAGGTGTAGTGGCTTTGGGGAATACGACCGAATATCTTGAAACAGTCAGAGCCAGGCATGAACTGTTGGAATGCTGATTAGCAAACATTTGTATGCATCAGCCAGTAAGTTCACAGCAGAGTTCACATCGAAAGACGAGAGCACATCACAGGTGGATCGCTTCTCTGCCAGCAAAATTCTGCAGAGACCTCACTTTTGGCAATTCAAACGGACTACTATGGAACCACTTTGCTGCCTATCTTGATTGATAATATCTGGAGGCGAAATCGGAAGCACATTTTGCGGCCACAATGCGTTCTCGGTGCAACCGACTTTCACATCGAACTTATCATGATATGAGATGAGCAATCGTCGAAACATAGCCAACAAACAGTCAATGTTAAATGTCATACAATCTTTCTTGGTTATCAAGAATGATCAATATCTTGGATTGGGAAGGATTGGAAGAATAATTTTCTCAAAACTTTCAATTAAAACTTCGATTTGAATGAGACAGAGAAGCTTGTGAAAGGAGGACACAATTTTGCAGGAAACAATCTCCTCCCAATCTCTATAATAGGTACCCTGCAGAAAACAATGCAATCTGATTGAAATCACAAAAGAAAGTCAGGTTGTCAGGAGTTGATCACGAGGCTTAGAAACTTATAGTTCCAGTCGATGCGACCTTGACTTGATGATCAGGGATGTAAGACTCCGTTGCCAAGTCTCTGTCCATATAAGGAATAGGCGGAATTGTAATACGAAGCAAGAGAAGGCGGCAGCGGTGGAAGTCCACTGGTCAGAGGATTCATCTGAGATGCAGCTGAGGTGCCAAGAAGAGGTTTCGCATAGGGACTGTACCTCGCTGCAGATAGAGGACTTAGCGGAGGGTTGGGATAGCCTCGCTGAAGACTTGAGGCATGGGCAGCTGCGAAAAGGGGGTAAGCACCAAGTGATGCAGGTCCCATCAAGGAGGCGGCAGCCGCTGCCGAACTTGTAGCAACTTCGTTTGAAGAACTTGCAGCGGCTGACGAGAGGTTGGTGTGAGTCCGCAAGTGTTGCAACAGTTCCTCGGATGAGGCGAACCGCTTTCCACAGTAAGTTTCACCTACTACCCAACTGCACACGTAGGGCCTTTGAGCGTGAGCCGCACTGAGCTGTTGCGAATAGGCGGCCGCCGCTGCAGCCCATGGTAGTCCCACAGCAGCTGGTGAGACAAGTTTCTGGTGATCACATTGGGTGCACCCTGCTGGACACATTCCGCCCATACCCATACTGAGCAAGGCTGCATGTTGTGCGGCCGCAACTTGACATCCCGCACAAAATGGGTCCTTACAGGCTGACATACCTTCCGGTTTGAGCCTGGAGGCATATGCCAGGTAAGGATTGAGTCCTGCAGCCATGGTTGGCGATGGATAGCCCATACCGGCATGTAGAGCTGCAGCAAGACCAGGATATGTTCGCAGAGCAGGGTTGCCAGCGTCGAAGCCCGGAGGTGGACAACCGTTGCAGTTCGACAGGGATCCTAAACCTGCCAGGTGCGGATGTGGGATTCCTGCACCGGATCTGAATCCCGCCAACGCCGCCAGATCCTTCATTTGTTGTTCCTGGAGGAGTTCCAACCCGGATTTCACAATTGGCGCCTTGTTCATTTGAGCGTGAGTCGTTATGGTATCTGAATGGGAAAGCGAGGAAGATGTGAGGTCACTATTGCCACTCCCAGAAGCACTGTGGCTGGAGGTAGTTGCTGAGGTGGGCGGAGTATTGGAGGCGCTGCCACCTCCGCCGTTCTCCAATTTGACCGAGTCACTTCGGAGCGACGGAGTTTTCAGGTCAGAAGAACACGATCTCCTGTCACTATTGCTATTGGCACTGCTGCAACCACTGGCTGCAGGTGAAGTCCTGGTTGCCGAACTTTTGTAGAAGGGCGAGTTGGAGGTTGACCTCGCCCTTGGTGGCACGGGTGGACTAGCTTTGTCCGACACATCCTTCTGGTGTTCAGTCTTTGAAGAGAGATATCCGTTTTGTTCACGGTCCTTCTTGCCACCACCCGGATCAATGATACCCCGGTACCGATGATGATCATTGGATCCTGGGGTGCTCGAATGCTTCTCCGAGGAAGAGTTTTGGTGATCATGCTTGGACTTCGGTTTCTCGATGGGAGGTATTATCGGTTTGCTGTCCGGCAGGTCGGCTCCGATTTTGGTGCACGTCTGAGCCAAGAGTGCCAGAGGACTCTTCTTCGCATCCAACTGAAAGAAAAGAAAGTGGGAAAAACAAAATAATTTGAAAATAAAGTTGATTGATCAAGAAGAAATTCAGTGATTCTTTGCAGTTTCAAGGGCACGATTAAAAAAGCATTTGAGTTTCACGATTTCTTATTTTCAATCAATTTAAAATTTCAAGATCACGCAGGCATCATTTTATCATTGTCATTTGTCATTTCATATCACATATCATTTTATCATTTATCATATAATTTATCATTCATCACAAATCATTTATCATTTTGATAATGAAGATTTATGTTGTCTACTGGAGCTGCAGTGCAATCATTCAATCCAAGTAAAAAATACCCAAGTGTGTCTCAGACAAAAATCATCTTCCGTTTTAGAAAATCCATCGGGTCACAGTGCATATTTGCATGAGTTTTACCTTTTCCAGCATGTCGTCCTAAATTGGCTAAATTCTGTAAAGATCTCACAATCAAAGAGGATCCTATATCTAATATCGCAATCGCGTTATTATTTTTGTCTTTTGGACCAATCAAGGGTCAAGCATGGGCCAAGGGAAATAGGGACACAACAGACGACCCCGCGTTTTCCCTGCACTAGGTAAGGCTGCACTTTTTCCTGGTCCCTTTACAGCTGAAATCAAAGCTGGATCAGTATCTGCTGAGAATTGCCAATTTTGCAGTTCAGCCGTTGAGAAGACTGTATATGTTTTCAACCAACGCGAAGATCAGAAAAGGCTTGAGGAACATGTCTCTAACAAGAAGTGTATTCCCATTGCGAATTTCTCGCAATCTGTTGGTGGAAAAATCTCTGCACACACCGATTCCAAAGTCCAAAAGCCGTCTGTTTTCACTCGTGCGGCGTCCCGGAACAGAAATTCCCATTCAACCCAGCATATAAAGTGAAGGGTGAAACTTCAGCCTCCGGAAAGTTGTTAAGAAAGTCGGCGAAAGTGCACTCGGAAGCCTTCGAGAGCACCGAAGGCGCGAAGGGTCAGTCTGAATTTCTCGTCGTCGACCCAAAGCATGCGGCCCTAAGCAGGCCATCACGGCAGAAACAACCTCCTGATGCAGTTAAGGGACTTCGACAGGATATCCGGATATGGTCAATAGTGCCCCTGGGACCACTTTTTCTCGAAAACCGAAACTGTTCCGAAAACCAGCACTAATACAGAAGGGAGAATTTCAAGATGGTGGTTGCGTGAAGCGCTTTATGGCCGCCATGGTTTAAGCAGAAGTGACCGAAGGAGATGGAAAAGAACTGAATTCCGATGTTCTTTGCATTCAAGAGACAGACTGCAGGGGTTACCAAATCGCGGATTCGGAAAAGGCCCGATTGGTCCGATTCAAAAGACAAACAATTGTCAGAGTCTCGATTTCAGTCGTTGCTATTGTGTTGAATGTTGCGGAAAGGTGTCGCACTGGCTGCCGTATGTGCCATCTCAGCAATCAACAAAACAGCAAAGACTCAAGTCAAGTTTTCAGCCGATACTGAATGTAAAATCAATAACTCCGTACTGAAGTTGCAATTCAGTAAAACGTATTCTGGTTGGAATATCGGAGTAATTTTTGACACCAGCACTCGCACAATGGTTTTCCAGTGATCCACATTTGAAATGAATGATGAGGCTTTATGCGACATTTTTTGAAAATCCATTCAAGACGGATTCAACAATCTTCTGGTTGCAATATTTGGGCACTTTTTTACAACCACTCGCACATCTGGCTTTCCAGTGATCTACATTATGACAAAATCGATTCAATAACATTGCTGATAAAATCGATGAAAATTGCGAAAACGGAGAATGCAAATTGCAAAAGTCCATGGGAATTGGGAACCCATTGATTTCTGCTCGCTTCCTTGGTCTTCCAATGACACCTCTGGCGGCATGCTCGGAGCTTTGTTTGCTTCACGCTCCCACAATGCTGACGGAGAGAAAAAATCAGTTCTGGCGTGCGGTCTTGCTCCAAGATGCATCCACTCGTCTCATTGTTCGCAGAGCAGGGTTGCCAGCGTCGAAGCCCGGAGGTGGACAACCGTTGCAGTTCGACAGGGATCCTAAACCTGCCAGGTGCGGATGTGGGATTCCTGCACCGGATCTGAATCCCGCCAACGCCGCCAGATCCTTCATTTGTTGTTCCTGGAGGAGTTCCAATCCGGATTTCACAATTGGCGCCTTGTTCATTTGAGCGTGAGTCGTTATGGTATCTGAATGGGAAAGCGAGGAAGATGTGAGGTCACTATTGCCACTCCCAGAAGCATGTGGCTGGAGGTATTGCTGAGGGGGCGGAGTATTGGAGGCGCTGCCACCTCCGCCGTTCTCCAATTTGACCGAGTCACTTCGGAGCGACGGAGTTTTCAGGTCAGGAAACACGATCTCCGTCACTATTGCTATTGGCACTGCTGCAACCACTGGCTGCAGGTGAAGTCCTGGTTGCCGAACTTTTGTAGAAGGGCGAGTTGGAGGTTGACCTCGCCCTGGTGGCACGGGTGGACTAGCTTTGTCCGACACATCCTTCTGGTGTTCAGTCTTTGAAGAGAGATATCCGTTTTGTTCACGGTCCTTCTTGCCCCACCCGGATCAATGATACCCCGGTACCGATGATGATCATTGGATCCTGGGGTGCTCGAATGCTTCTCCGAGGAAGAGTTTTGGTGATCATGCTTGGACTTCGGTTTCTCGATGGGAGGTATTATCGGTTTGCTGTCCGGCAGGTCGGCTCCGATTTTGGTACACGTCTGAGCCAATAATGCCAGAGGACTCTTCTTCGCATCCAACTGAAAGAAAAGAAAGAGGGAAAACAAAATAATTTGAAAATAAAGTTGATTGATCAAAAAACAATGTTGTGTTTCTTTGCATCTGTTTCAAGAGCACGATCAAAACAGCATTGGAATTTCAAGATTTAAATCAATATAAAATTTCAAGATCACGGAAGGTGTCATTATTTAATCTCATTTTTACATTTCATCATTTAATAATTTATCATTGTCATTGTTTTTATCATTGTCATATTGTCATCAATTATCATTGTGTTAATCAATTGTCCTTTGTCATTTCATATCACATATCATTTTATCATTTATCTATCATGTAATTTTCTAAATCATCACAAACCATTTGTCATTTGGTCACCAATATCATTTTGATCATGAACACTTGTTATCTACTGGAGCTGCAGTGCAATCATTTAATGCAAGTCAAAAATAGACCCAAATGTGTCTGAGAAAAAAATCATTTCCCGTTTTAGAAAATCCAGCAGGTCACAGCACAAATTTGCCTGAATTTCACCTTTTCCGGCATGTCGTCCTAAATTCTGAAAAGATCTCACAAAGAGGATCCTATACCTATACCCAATCGCAAATGCGTTATTATTTTTGTCTTTTGGACCAATCAAGCATGGGCCAAGGGAAAGAGGGACGCAACATACGACCCTGCGTTTTCTTCACTTTTTCCTGGTCCCTTATAACAGCTGAAATCAAAGCTGGTTCAGCATCTGCTGAGAATTGCCAATTTTGCTGTTCAGCCCAGGGGGGTGTCATTATTTAATTCCGAAAAGTTCCCATAGAGCGCCGCCGTTTTGTGACGTCAGCACGAGACAGCATCGAACGCTCGCAGCCGGTTGCCTTGGAGAAGACACAAGGTGCCGTCCGTCCAGCGAAGGCAGCTCGCATCCAGAATTATTTGAGAATTGGGGACATCGCGTGAAGATTTTTGTTTTATTGGTCAGTTGTGTGAATCTCGGGTGAGGAACGGGCCAGCAAGCAACTCCTTTTCTCTCTCCTGTGTTGGCGTATTCTTCATTGAACCGCAATTCGACAATTCACTGTGGTGTCTGTGGTGCGCAACGAGTGGAAGTTAAGCGAGATTTTCGCGCTCGTTGAAGCCACATTTTCAGAAATGTTTTGCGATGTGCTGCTGTGTTTGTGCAGTTGTGTTCTGTCTGAGTGCGTCTGCTTTGCTTTTCATAAGTTACCACCAAAATGGTATGCAAGTTCCGTGGGGTTGCATTGGTTGCAATGCCTTTTTCACGTTTCTCCCAAGGAGGAAACTCGGTTTTATTTCGACTTTTCAACAGTTCCACACAGGGCCGGATTTACAACAGGCCCGATTGGCCCGGGACTGGGGCGGGAAAAATTGTGAGGGCGGCAAAAACCAAAAAAGTGTCGACGGATCTTTTTTTGGGGGGGGGGTTAGGATCTGCTCGATTGGAACCCGGTACTCGCAAGAAAAAATATTTTTCTTTTCTTTCCCAAAGCTATCTGAACCTGACCCAAGAACCCTGTCCCCGGTCTCGCAAAAAAAACAATGCTCGCTGGGAACCCCGGCATGCCATCTGAAGTTGCGGCAGGGTTTGTAAACTGGCTCCCCGGACGCGATTTTACAAACCCTGCCGCGACTACAGATGGCAGCGAGCGTTTTGTGCAAGAATGCTCGATTGGGGCCCTGCACTCGCAAGAAAAAACAAAATATTTTTCCTTACAAAAGCTATCTGGACCTGACCTCACCCTGTCCCCTCTCGGAAAAAAACAATGCTCGCTGGGGCCCGGCTTGCCATCTAAACTCGCGGCAGGGTTTGTAAACTGGCTCCCCGGACCCTTCCACCGGCGTTTCCCTTCGCGCAACGCATCGTCTGGGGCCCACATTTGCCCCCCCAAAATTCCTGGCTGCAGCCCTTGCGTCAACACTCGGTGCCTGTGGGCGCCAGGAGTACAAATCCGGACCTGAATAGGTTCTCTGCTCTCCTGCTGATATTGGCTCTGCATGTCCTGCTGATATTGGCTCTGCATGTCCATGCTGGTGGGGTTGGGTTAGAAAACTTAACCCTAACCTGCCATACCAAACAACAGTCATGAGGTTCCATAACAACCCCATGGCCAGTGAAATTAAGTATCGTTTTCGCCACCTATTGCTCGGACAAGCACTGCCTCTGTCAAAGGCTTCTGCCATTTCTGATGAACATGCCAGTGTTTCCAAAACCTGCATGACGGCAGGCATTGCTCGAAAATTTTGAAGCAGAATAGAGGTGTCGCTGGTGCGCACATGCAGCAGGAAGGGAGAATGGAAGTCGACAGGAAAGTGAGCTGCGAGTTCGAAGCCGAGGATGCTGAGGAAGCATTCGAATCCTCATATTCGAAATGTGAAGGGCTTAGGTACTTGGCAGGAAAAACCTATCGACCTTTCGTGTGAGAGACATTGACAGTTCACTGGCGGCTGTTGCAGCGAAAAAGTCGCATCTTGACCCGATTTCATCCGGCTGGATTGATTCCATAACTAAAGCCAAAAGGTGGACTTTTAGACCCAACTCCAGAGTGGCTTGCATGGTGACTGATTTTGAGCGGTTCTTTCAGTCGTTTTCAAACCACGCAGACGATGGCAAGAAACCAGAGGTGCACACCCAACATTCTCCAAAAGCCATTGAAATATTTGTGCGCACACGAAAACTGATCCGAATTCGGGAAAGAAACGGAAACGCAGCGAGAAAAGCTGCAACACCAATTCATGTTTGATAAATCACTTTTATTTTAGCTCCCGGTGACGTCACGTTTCCTGCCATCTCTCGGATTTTTACCGTACTTCCAGCGAACGCAATAACCTTTTTTCGATTCTCCTTGGTTCAGCCGTTGAAAAGACTGCAAGTTTTCAACCAGCACGAAGATCAGAAAAGGCTTGCGGAACATGTCGCTAACAAGAAGTGTATTCCCATTGCGATTTTCTCGCAATCTGTTGGTGGAAAAATCTCGGCACACACCGATTCCAAAGTCCAAAAGCCGTCTGTTTTCACTCGTGCGGCGTCCCGGAACAGAAATTCCCATTCAACCCAGCATATAAAGTGAAGGGTGAAACTTCAGCCTCCGGAAAGTTGTTAAGAAAGTCGGCGAAAGTGCACTCGGAAGCCTTCGAGAGCACCGAGGGCGCGAAGGGTCAGTCTGAATTTCTCGTCGTCGACCCAAAGCATGCGGCCCTAAGCATGGCCATCACGGCAGAAACAACCTCCTGATGCAGTTAAGGGACTTCAACAAGGATATCCGGATATGGTCAATAGTGCCCCTGGGACCGCTTTTTCTCGAAAACCGAAACTGTTCCGAAAACCAGCACGAATACAGAAGGAAGAATTTCAAGATGGTGGTTGCGTGAAGCGCTTTATGGCCGCCATGGTTAAAGCAGAAGTGACCAGAAGGAGATGGAAAAGAACTGAATTCCGAGGTTTGCATTCAAGAGACAGACTGCAGGGGTTACCAAATCGCGGATTCGGAAAAGGCCCGATTGGTCCGATTCAAAAGACAAATTAAATTGGCAGAGTCTCGATTTCAGTCGTTGCTGTTGTGTTGAATGCAATGCGGAAAGGTGCGCACTGGCTGCCGTATGTGCCATCTCAGCAATCAACAAAACAGCAAAACAGCAAAGACTCAAGTCAAGTTTTCAGCCGATACTGAATGTAAAATCAATAACTCCGTACTGAAGTTGCAATTCAGTAAGTTAAGTTGCAATTCAGTAATATTCTGGTTGGAATATCGGAGTAATTTTTTAACATCAGCAGTCGCACAATGGTTTTCCAGTAATCCACATTTGAAATGATGAGGTTTTATGCGACATTTTTAGAAAATCCATTCCAGACGGATTCAACAATCTTCTGGTTGAAATATTTGGGCACTTTTTTACAACCACTCGCACATCTGGCTTTCCAGTGATCTACATTACGACAAAATCGATTCAATAACATTCCTGATAAAAATCGATGAAAATTGCGAAAACGGAGACTGCAAATTGCAAAAGTCCATGGGAACCCATTGATTTCTGCTCGCTTCCTTGGTCTTCCAAAGACACCTCTGGCGGCATGCTCGCAGCTTTGTTTGCTTCACGCTCCCACAATGCTGACGGAGGGAAAAAATCAGTTCTGGCGTGGTCTTGCTCCAAGATGCATCCACTCGTCTCATTCCTGTTCATCCCGGCTCCCGCGCATCTAACGCGCCTTTTTAGAATCGCGGTTAAAACCGGAGCGTAACACTTCGTGTTTTATTTGGAACCGATTATAACCGGACGCGTTTTTTTAGAAAGCGCTACGTATTTTAATACAGTTAAGCGCTATTATCTCCGAACATAGGCGACAGGTCGTCGCTGCAGCGATTACGCGAAAAGGCGAATCTGCCGCCTTTTTTCGAAGATATTGCTTGTTTTTAAAAATTATTGACAAATAATGATGAAGAAAAAAATTACTTTTGAAAGAGCGTGCAGGGTGCCCGGTTGGTCAAGGGTTGGAGAATCGGAAGTTTGTTGAAAAGGCAAACCAGCTGGCGCTATTGCAGCATGTTTGTGAAGGGACCTATGCTGGAGCTTATTGTACCCGCGCTGCACATGCAGCGCACCTCTTTGGAGGTTCAGACCTCTAGACGGAACGGCGAAAACTAGGGTCTTCCTTGGCCCTGGTCAAAACGTCCAAAAAAAAAACGTCCTTGGCCCTGGCCAGAAACGGCCAGAACGGCCGGTCGGCTCACGTGAGTATCTCCAAGTTTTTCACTCCCAGATGACTCATAACCCAACATGAGCACAGAATGTCAGACTTCGGTGTAACTTCCTTGATCTCATCAGCGAAATTCCGTCAGTTTCGGGCAAGTCAGGATTGGTTGTTCTGCTTTGGAAAGGTTGGAGCTGGCATTCTGGTTTTGTTCGAGCCGAAATAATCTCAAATCAGCTGGAAAGTGAAAAGGGCTGGGTGCCTTAACTTGAACGCAATGAAATTGGCCGTTGCGATCGAGTGACATTATTGATCAACACAATTTATCGCTTTTCATTGGCACACCCCGAAAGCAAACTAAGACATCAGAAAAGGAGTTGAAATGGCAGGCGAAATTCTTGTTGTTGGGTGTCAATTTCAACTGGTTCTGAATCAAAAACAGTGTGCGGCATGGAAGACATCCGAGCGCCTCTTGCCACACTGCCTGAAAAGAGTCCAAAACAAATACTGAAGCTGAAAAAACGGTTTCCTATCTTTTCTTATTCCCAAAGACTGAAATTTTGCGTTGTTTTTTATTCCTGATCATCTTGCGAGAAATTGCGCTTTCGCGCCAGACATGGATGCAGAAGTTCAAACGCAATGACAACATCAGTTGTTTTTGTCAAAAAAAGATTCTGTTTCATTTGTGGAACTTTTTTGGCATTCATGGCCAGGGAATTCTGGGTCGCAATGAGTGAGGTTGGTGCTGCGGCCATTATTCGAAAATTGATCTTTGGAGCCTTCCATGGGGCGAAGAAAGGGTAGGATCACATTGAGGTTCGGGTCGGAAAAACACCAGGTTAACGGGGGTCCCTTGTTACGTCGGTTCGACAGGTTTCTTTCTCTGGGCAAAGTTTTGGAGCGTTTCAGGTTCTTCCTTTTTGGTCGTATCGCAATTTGCATGTTTATGGCTTCTTGGCCCTGTCACAGTGAAAATGAGTCACTGTGATTGCTTGCATGCAGACATTTCGAACTCGGAACGAAAAACGGTTGATCATTAAATCCCCATAATTTGAAGCGATTTTTACAGCGAGCGTTAATTCCTTCCATTGTAACATCTTGTTTCTTTTGAGTGCTAATGTTGGGTCCTTTTTGGCGTTGCATTTTAAGCATTGCAGCGATATTTTCATCGAATGGCCAGAGCTCGTAGAAACACAATCGCAATGCGATTCCAAGTTTTGTGTTGCACCATGTACGTTTTCGACTCCTCGTAAATTCTACTTGATTCTACTGTGTTCGTGCATTGACCCGGATTGCACAAAAAGCGAAAAAGCATGCAAAATAAAAACTAATCAATCCTGATATGCTCGGCTATGTTCGCCGATAAGATCGCTCATACTGTATATTTTCGTCTGATATCAATATTTTCGAAACGACAGTTTCGACCGACAATTTGAAATTTCCGTCGGAGCCAATGAGCGATCTTGGATTTGAATTTTTTCGTCGCTCCGCCCAGACGCCGTTTGGAACGATTTCAACATTTTGCGTTTTGTTTGGCCCGGTTATAATCGCTGAATTTGCGACAAGAATCGATGACGTTGCATGCAGAATCGATGACATTGTATCAAATAAATGTTATAACATTTTCGGCAAATAAAAGAAGCTTCTGTTCCATCCCGCTTATCAAACTCATCCGAACTTCAACCCAATCTTCCACGACTGGCAAACGAGATTTCCAACACTGCAGATTTCCAAGAATGACAAAATCAGCTGTCAGCAACCGCAAACAGTTAAAAAGGGATGAAACCCTGATGAGAATCCGAAAAGCAGGGCAATAGAATACTATTCTATTTACACTATTCTATTTACAATATAGAATACTATTCTATTCAACTTCAGTATTCTATTGCCCTGCGAAAAGCAAAGAAGGTGCCCTTTTGATGTGGGCGACTGGTGGTGGCTGAGCTTTTCCCACCTCTGTTTTTTCCAATTTTTGGACAACAGACATTTTGTGGCAGATGGCAAAGCAGAAATCGCTGAACAAACATGTCAGATGGAATCATCGCCGTGGTCGCATCTCTGCTGATTCCATTTTCAATGCCGACCACTGCTGATGTGTCTTTTCGCAAAAAAATGGTAATTTCGGTGAAGGTGTGCAGCTTTAATTTTTATCCATCTCGTGCAGCTTAAATTTTTATGCAATCTCAGTAATCCCAACACCCATTTACTCGCAAGCATGTTTGGAAAAAGAAAAACTCTCTCATAAAACTTTGAAACCAATCCTCCTTTTGCGTTCGTTTGTCAAATTTGAGAAAAATGTTTCTCTTCAACAAGGCCTTCCCACCAGTTCGGAACAGCCGATTGAGTTGTCTTCCATCAGCGATTGCAGTGATCAAAGTTGTGATTTTTGGACATTGAAACCGGGAACAAAAAATGTGCAACTTGAACAAATTCGGCAACTTGTGAAAAAATAGCTTACCGTTGTTGGCAACGATGTCAAGTAATCCGGCTGAAGATATTGCTGAGCGGCCGACAGCAGTCGGCTGTCGTGATGCGGTGGTTGATGCATCCCTTGTGGATGAGAGTGCGGAGATGGTCCGCGATTGTGTGAATCAACTATCACCATATCGCTGTCACTGCGAGCTCGTCAACACCATCATTCACAATTCCTCTGTTGTCACTCGAACAATAACTTCCAACAGAACTTTCGCGCCGCAGAATTCTTTCAGCTATCGCCTTTATCAACGATCCACAGCAAGCACTTGCTTCGAGTTCGACTGCCAGCTCTCAACTGAGTCGTTCTCCGCTGAGTGTCTGCCGACAAGTTGCTTCTGATCAACGAGCTATATAGAGTGAGCCTCGCTCGTCCAGCGCAGCCAAGAAGAGTGAAGCCAACAGAGAGATCCTCCGCCACACTGGTCTCGGGCACAAGCGCCACGTGAAACTGGAAACGCATATGGGACTGGTTGGTGGCCTGACCATAATCAAAGCAATATCTGGAGAAGTTCTGAACCGATTTTCTTCTGGTTTGGATTTTTGGAAAGTAGACGGTCCTGCGATTTTGTTCACCGAAGAAATTTCTTTGCTTTTTCCAGAAACCAGCTAGCGCAATAAAGGAAAAAATATCGGGTGCAAAGGAAAACATCTTATTATCGGGCACTTTTGGTTTCGAGGTGTGGGCGAAAACGGCGATATTGTGCTGTTTTTACGAAAAGGGGACAGAGGACAACTTCAAACCAAATTTTCCTTCTACTTTTTTCCAACGTCGACAAGCCCCATGGCTGAAACATGGGACCAATGGGACGGTCCCATTACGCTCCAAAAAGTGGGATGAAACATTGGACCTTCCCAAAAGTGCATGGGACCACCGTGCGACCCCACGTAACCGCCATGGGACCATCATGGGATCCCATGTGAGCATCATAGGACCCCATGTGATCATCATGGGACCCCATATGAGCATCATGGGAGCCCATATGAGCATCATGGGACGAATATCATGGGACCCCATGGGGAACATCATGGGAACCCATGGTAATATCATGGGACCCCTTCAAATGCATAATGTACCCCTATTTTAATGCGCCCTGCCCTTTTCGACGAACACGTTTTACACGAGAACACACCCTGCATGAGGTCCCATGGGTTTCCATGACCGTCCCATTGGGTCCCGTATCAGACCCATGGGGTACCATGGAGTCTATTGCGGGCCCATCGGGCGCCATGGGGTCCCATGACAATCCCATGGGGTCCCACGGTGATCCCATAACGGTTCCACAGGATCCCATGACGGTCCCATGTAGTCTATTGCGGTCCCATGGGGGGTCCCTTTACGGTCCCAGGATGATCCCCATGGAGTGTATTGCGGGTCCCATGGTGGTTAAACTTCCATATCCCTGACTACCACCACACCAACGCCACACCCGCAACACCCGCCACACCCACAACACCCTCTCACGCCACACCCGCACCATCCGCAACACCCGCAACACCCGCCACACCCCTGCAGGGGATGGGCAAAGTGGATTTTCGTGCGCTTTCTTTTCTTTCTTGTTTGTTGTTTGTTGTTTTTTATTTGTGTTTGACATTGTTTTTATTCATATGTCATTTTATCATGAATACGAGTACATACATCATTGGGGACTCTTGAAAAACCGACTAATCAGGTGAGGTAAAAATGTAAATACCTAACCTAACCTAACCAAACCCTTTGAGGGCGGTTAGGTTGGGTTAGGTTAGAATAATAGAAAGAAAAGAAAGCGCACGAAAATCCACTTTGCCCATCCCCGCAGGGGTGTGGCGGGTGTTGCGGGTGGTGCAGGTGTGGCGTAAGATGGTGTTGCGGGTGTGGCGGGTGTTGCGGGTGTGGCGTGGGTGTGGTGGTAGTCAGGGATATGGAAGTTTAACCCCCATGGTTGTCCCAGGATGGTGCCATGGGGTCCCACGGTGGTCCTATGGGGGTCCCATGCACTTTTGGGACGGTATCATAGCTCGCATGTTTTATCCCACTTTTTTTGGGAGCAGGCCATGTTACCGCCCCAAAGGTCCCATATTTCAACCCAAAAATTGGGTGAAATATGGGGCTTGTCGAAGTTTGAAAAAAAATCGAAGTTAGAAAAGTTGGATATGTAGTTTTCTCTCTCCTTTTCGAAAAACCAGCACAATTTTTCGCCGTTTACGCCCACCCCTCAAAACAAAAAGTGCCCGAAAACAATGTTTTCTTTTTGTCGCGCCCGATACATTTTTCTTTCATTGCGCCAGCTAGGTTTCTGGAAAAAACAAAGGGAATCTCCTTTGGTGAGCAAAATCAGAGGACTATCTACTTTCCAAAAATCCAAACCTGAAGAAAATCGGTTCAGAACTTCTCCAGATATTGCTTTTTTTCTGCCCAAACCACCAAATTGCCCCATATGCGTTTCGAGTTTCACGCGGCGCTCTTGCCCGAGAGCAAAGTGGCGGCGGATTGCTCTGTTGGCTTCAACGCGCGGAGTGCATCATCATTCTATCCTATCTATTTCCTTGCTTCTGATGCACTGGATGCACATCAGCTGGTGTCTCTCGCTCTCTGCTGATGTGTCTGCAAGTGAAGGCGCAGGGAAGGCAACCAGACCTGCGTATTTCCCCTTCTCGCCGAAGCAGAGCACTTCTGCTGCAGAAGTGTGTTCATGCAGCGCGATTTCCCGATCGTGCAGAGATCTGTGATGATTGCTGTGATGGCTCCACTGGTGGCTAGAGCCAGTGCCTCCTGCTAGAGCTCGTAAAGCTCTAAATTTGCGGAAACAAGCAAGTTCGAAAGTCCACGTGGACAAGCACAAGATCATCAAAACTCCTGAATGGATTCTTCAAAATCCTTGTGAATTCGTTTTTGTTTCAAAAATCGTTGTGTATTCGAACAGGATAATCAAAAATCCAATTGAATGAATTTCAGGCACCCAAAACTCCACAAAATTTTCGCATCAATCCTCACTTCTCTTTTTCCCGCAAGACTCAGTCTTGCCACCATGACTTTTCGCAAGCCTTGCATGATCCGATGGACAACCAGATCCAAACCTCGGTCTCTGCGAATTTCTTGGAATAGTTTTCCGGCTGAATGTTGCCATGGAATCCGTATCTCGTCTCGTGGCAGAATTGTGATTGGCAGGGAAGATCTGCATGGATGGATGATGGATGTGTATCGTGAATGTACGAATCTACATATTGTAGCACGACCTTTTCTCAGAAACATGCAGAGCAATGAGCCACCAATAAAAATGGGATGATCTTCGAATCGAACACAACAAATCAGACTCACTGTCTGGCACCATGAGAACGTCAGGATGACTGAGACTGACCGTGGGGAGTTCAAGTCAGGATTAAAATTTGCTTCGGTTGCAAATTTTTGACCCTGCCCAGCCGCTTTTGAAAATGGTGAGGCAGGGGCAAACATTTGCTGCCGGAGCAAATTTTAATCCTGACTTGAACTCCCCACGGTGAGAGTCAAAGGCCTGGTAAACTGCAATCCAGAATCCAATGGATAGGTCTGTGTGCAGAAATTGCCGCGGAAAAGAGAAGCGGTAATCAAGTCGACAGACCAATCAAAACCACATTGCTGTCACATTCAATACCGGCAAAAAAATCTTGTGTAATGCAAACCTCATGTGCTCTAAAGGAAGCTAAAGCTCTTTGGGAAGTCAACTTGAAGAAAATTCGAAAAGAACCACTCTCCGAAACAAGAAGGGCCATACATCATTTGCATATTTGGGGAAATTAGACGCCAAGAAAACTCTGCGTTTCTAGAACGCCAATCAATTCAGCCACCGTCAACCGTTGGTCTCCATTTGGCCGTTACTTTTGAAACACCTATTCCTCTCTTTCGGTTTGTCGACAAACCCCGAAGCCAAGCCATCAGTCGTGATTGATCACCGGCCTGTTAAAAATCTGGCATCATCATCATTCTCCACAATCCCTTTCCGCTCTCGCCTGCAGGCCTTCAATGGAACCGGATGGTCATTTCTCAACTCTGTCAAATCGCATAAAAATGAATTCATCCTGCAGCATAGAAAAGACATGGAACTCTTTCCGCCCCCGCTTCTTCTGTCCGCCATTAATTTTTATTCGCCTCTCCAAAGAGAAATCTGGAATGTCAGCGAGGCGAGAATGATTCGGACGCGATTGGAAATTTTTGAAAGCCACTTTTCGGAAAGGCTTCACCAACAAACACAAAAAGACAAAACAATTGGGCAGAGTTGTCGGCTACCGTCGCAATGGAAAGTCAGCGATTCGGGATTTATTTTTGTTTGCGGGAAAAATATTTGTGTTACCACACTGTTTTACCACACTGTTACCACACCACTTTGCAAAAACTCAACTTTGCAATAGAAATAAAAGTTTCTCACTTTTAACCACAGTTGTGATGTGGCTCTTTTGTTTCAATTCTTAAAGGAGGCAACAGTTGTTTGGAAAACAGTGTCTGTGGATAAATTACTATTTCCCCGGTATAGGTAAATGTGAAGACTTGGTTTGCCGATTAAATGCGCCCTCAAAGATGGCGTCATTTACGCATAATTTTTTTTCCAATCCACTTCCGCGGACAGCAGCATCGCAACAGCCAATCACGTCGTCTCAATTTGTGACGTCATCAATTTTCGCATTTTTGCCTTGCCACCGCTTTTTGCCATTTGGCGTGTTTATGCCACCGCTTCGCAACTCTTTCTATGGTCGCAATAGGGTTAGGTTAGGTCAGGTTAGGTTAGGTTAGGTCAGGTTAGGCTTGGTTAAGTTTGGTTTTGAAAATTGGATGTTGAAATTGGCTGGAATTCCCAACAGCCAATCAGAGACGCGCATGCGGAAGTGGATTGGGAAAAAAAATGTGCGTCATTACCTGTCGGCAAAGTGAAAACTGCGCTCCCCGCGGTGAGTCCCGAAATTTCTGCCGGCCAATAAAGAAATTAGTTGACGGAAAATATTGGACTGAGATGGACAGGTTGAGATTTTACACATGTAGGCACCTAAAATACCTATACTTTGTCC
>JASGXE010015315.1:0-10965 GCA_030068105.1 Sinentomon sp. SZTP_YWyxl | reverse complement strand
AGAGATTAACTAACAATCCGCCAAACTAAGATGAATAAGACACGTATTATAGAAGAGACTTTAAGACGTTTATTAGAAGAGTTAAACTAACTAACCACCAAACTAAGATGAATAAGACACTGATAAAAGAACAGGTAAGATGACTTTAAGACACTTATAGAAGAGTTAAACTAACTAACCGCCAAACTAAGATGAATAAGACAGTTTTTAGAAGAGCGGGTAAGATGACTTTAAGACACTTATTAGAAGAGATAAACTAACTAACCACCAAACTAAGATGAATGAAACACTTATTAGAAGAGCTGGTTAAATGACTTTAGGACACTCATTAGAAGAGCTAACTAACTAACCGCCAAACTAAGATGAATAAGACACTTATTAGAAGAGCGGGTAAGATGACTTTAAGGCACTAATAAGAATAGCTAAAAAACTAGAATAGCTAGAAAAACGAGAAAAAAAAAACTAGAAAACTAGAAAAAAAACTAGAAAAACTAGAAAAACTAGAAACAAACTAGAAAAAAACTAAAAAAATAGAATCAGTATAGCAAAAAAAGCAAACCGCCAAACTCAGATGTAAAGGCACTTATTAGAAGAGTGGGTCTCCAAACTACTCGTATGATGAATAAGACACTTTTAGAAGAGCGGGTAAGATGACTTTAAGACACGTGTTAGAAGAGCTAAACCAACGAACCGCCAAAGTAGTAAGATGAATAGATGCAGAGTAAAGGATGGTAGGATCAAGCTGATTGACAGATGATGATTTCGAAGAACTAAGAGAAGAATTTAGGTTGAGAACTAATTTGGCGCACTGAACTCTCGCATATTTTGGGGAAACCTTTTATGCAAAAGCTGTGTCTGGAAATGTATCCAAAACCTTGTGGCAACCAATTACCTGATAACTCAAAACCGAGTACCCAGGATACGTATCAACAGCAGACTGGGCATAAAAACATAGGTCTCCCGCAATAATTGAGTTTTGTGGTTGTTAACCGGTTTTCATCCTCCATTAATTATGGATCCCGCCGCTTCAAAAATCATCCTAAATCCGTGCAATTTTGCACTTGGTCGGCACGTAGTGTCGTTCCGAAACTTACCAATCATACTTTCTCGAATTCTTCTCTTTCTGCTGCTAAAGAATAAAGCATCTTGTGACGGTGAATAAAGGCATTTGGATTTAATATCATCTCGGAAGAATCTAATTTTATAACCCGATTTTCAGATCCTCCGCCGGCTGTCCCGCCGCCGAAAGTGAAACAAACTAGGAGGCGGCGTGTTATTCCTGCAACAACTGATTCCAATGTTTCATTTCCGAGTAAGTTCTCAAGAAATGGCGGTAACACTAAAATAAATTATGTATGAGGCTTTTGCAAGCTGCAATATGACATGCAACTACTTATCGCATTTTTCGTTCGCAAGTCAACGGATTACGTTTTAGCTACCAGGTATTTAGTGGATTGACATCATACTAATGCGACTAAAAACAATCTACAAGTCATGAAACCAAATGACTCGTTTTAATTTTCATATGGTTGGTAGTGTGTGACGGCAATAAAACACAAAGAAACAAAGAGACAACAAAGAAAATAATAAATAAGATCTGCGGCATAGCTGCAAGTGTGCCAGTTTATTTTTCGACGTCGGAAGGGCAGAACAGTTTGTGGCTGGGGTAAGTGAATAGAGTCTGGATTAGCGCAGCGAACACAATCTTGAAAGCCCTGTGTTAACCAAGATATAACACGACAATTGAGTGACTGGTGGTTAAGCCCTGTATTTAAATATAACATCGAATATGAAATGGCCGGCTTTGACAGTTCTTTTCAAATGTTTTGAAATAGGCTCCAGCAAGGGAACCGTTTAAAGTAACTAAAATAACCTTCGTTGCATTTCCCTGCACATGGCACACATCCTGGACCTTGGCTTTCCCTGCGATTGAAATGCACTTGAAATTGTAAAGCAGTCAACCGATTGAACAGAAGATCATGTCCGCGCTAGGATGCAGGTGGTCAGATCGATCATACAAACACCTATAAAGTTAATGACCTGTTCGACATCAGCAAGAAATGCCAATACAACACAATCACGTTCAATGGATAAGAATTTCAAGTGCATTTCAATCGCAGGGAAAGCCAAGGTCCAGGATGTGTGCCATGTGCAGGGAAATGCAACGAAGGTTATTTTAGTTACTTTAAACGGGTTCCCTTGCTGGAGCCTATTTCAAAACATTTGAAAAGAACTGTCAAAGCCGGCCATTTCATATTCGATGTTATATTTAAATCAGGGCTTAACCACCAGTCACTCAATTGTCTGTTATATCTTGGTTAACACAGGGCTTTCAAGATTGTGTTCGCTGCGCTAATCCAGACTCTATTCACTTACCCCAGCCACAAACTGTTCTGCCCTTCCGACGTCGAAAAATAAACTGGCACACTTGCAGCTATGCCGCAGATCTTATTTATTATTTTCTTTGTTGTCTCTTTGTTTCTTTGTGTTTTATTGCCGTCACACACTACCAACCATATGAAAATTAAAACGAGTCATTTGGTTTCATGACTTGTAGATTGTTTTTAGTCGCATTAGTATGATGTCAATCCACTAAATACCTGGTAGCTAAAACGTAATCCGTTGACTTGCGAACGAAAAATGCGATAAGTAGTTGCATGTCATATTGCAGCTTGCAAAAGCCTCATACATAATTTATTTTAGTGTTACCGCCATTTCTTGAGAACTTACTCGGAAATGAAACATTGGAATCAGTTGTTGCAGGAATAACACGCCGCCTCCTAGTTGTTTTCACTTTCGGCGGCGGGACAGCCGGCGGAGGATCTGAAAATCGGGTTATAAAATTAGATTCTTCCGAGATGATATTAAATCCAAATGCCTTTATTCACCGTCACAAGATGCTTTATTCTTTAGCAGCAGAAAGAGAAGAATTCGAGAAAGTATGATTGGTAAGTTTCGGAACGACACTACGTGCCGACCAAGTGCAAAATTGCACGGATTTAGGATGATTTTTGAAGCGGCGGGATCCATAATTAATGGAGGATGAAAACCGGTTAACAACCACAAAACTCAATTATTGCGGGAGACCTATGTTTTTTGCCCAGTCTGCTGTTGATACGTATCCTGGGTACTCGGTTTTGAGTTATCAGGTAATTGGTTGCCACAAGGTTTTGGATACATTTCCAGACACAGCTTTTGCATAAAAGGTTTTCCCCCAAAATATGCGAGAGTTCAGTGCGCCAAATTAGTTCTCAACCTAAATTCTTCTCTTAGTTCTTCGAAATCATCATCTGTCAATCAGCTTGATCCTACCATCCTTTACTCTGCATCTATTCATCTTACTACTTTGGCGGTTCGTTGGTTTTAGCTCTTCTAACACGTGTCTTAAAGTCATCTTACCCGCTCTTCTAAAAGTGTCTTATTCATCATACGAGTAGTTTTGGAGACCCACTCTTCTAATAAGTGCCTTTACATCTGAGTTTGGCGGTTTGCTTTTTTTTGCTATACTGATTCTATTTTTTTTAGTTTTTTTCTAGTTTGTTTCTAGTTTTTCTAGTTTTTCTAGTTTTTTTTCTAGTTTTCTAGTTTTTTTTTTCTCGTTTTTCTAGCTATTCTAGTTTTTTAGCTATTTTTATTAGTGCCTTAAAGTCATCTTACCCGCTCTTCTAATAAGTGTCTTATTCATCTTAGTTTGGCGGTTAGTTATTTAGCTCTTCTAATGAGTGTCCTAAAGTCATTTAACCAGCTCTTCTAATAAGTGTTTCATTCATCTTAGTTTGGTGGTTAGTTAGTTTATCTCTTCTAATAAGTGTCTTAAAGTCATCTTACCCGCTCTTCTTGTCTTATTCATCTTAGTTTGGCGGTTAGTTAGTTTAACTCTTCTATAAGTGTCTTAAAGTCATCTTACCTGTTCTTTTATCAGTGTCTTATTCATCTTAGTTTGGTGGTTAGTTAGTTTAACTCTTCTAATAAACGTCTTAAAGTCTCTTCTATAATACGTGTCTTATTCATCTTAGTTTGGCGGATTGTTAGTTAATCTCTTCTAATAAGTGTCTAAAAGTCATCTCACCCGCTCTTCTAATACGTGTCTTATTCATCTTAGTTTGGCGGATTGTTAGTTAATCTCTTCTAATAAGTGTCTAAAAGTCATCTCACCCGCTCTTCTAATACGTGTCTTATTCATCTTAGTTTGGCGGATTGTTAGTTTATCTCTTCTAATAAGTGTCTAAAAGTCATATCACCCGCTCTTCTAATACGTGTCTTATTCATCTTAGTTTGGCGGATTGTTAGTTAATCTCTTCTAATAAGTGTCTAAAAGTCATCTTACCCGTTCTTTTATTAGTGTCTTATTCATCTTAGTTTGGCGGTTAGTTAGTTTAGCTGTTCTAATAAGTATCTTAAAGTCATCTTACCTGCTGTTCTAATTAGTGTCTTATTCATCTTAGTTTGGCTAGTTTGGTTAGTTAGTTTAGCTCTTCTAATAAGTGTCTTAATGGCAGTAAGTCATGCCAGTTTCTGCGTCTTTTCCAGCATACCAAGGATGGAAAAGTAGACACTTCTGTCTACAGAGAGTATACGAATTCCGATCTATACATTGGAAAAGATTTGTACCACCACCCTAGCCAAAAGGCTTCCGCCTTCCTTTTCCTCGAACAGAGGATGTCGTCACACTGTAGCACAGTCGAGGCCAAAAAACAAGAGGAGGCTTATTTAAGAAGGATTGCAATCCAAAACGGATACAACCCTTCAATGATTAGAGATCGTAATGCGAAAACGAAGTTAAAAACCTATCTCTCACAGACGCAATTCTTCTACGGAGAACGCCTCGCTTTCCGGATCGATTGTGAGGTCACCATTAGACTTGCCAGCTCTGCAATCTGAAAATCTGATCGTATTGACCCTCTCTTCGCTAATGCCTGCATCCTTAGCCTTTTTCAGAATCCCTTCTTTCATCAACTTCCTCACTACAGTACGGGCAGCACCACCCGGGATGCGGTTCACTTTGAACTCATTATTCCAAAAATTATCGTCGGCCAACAACTTTTCTGTCACCTGTTTCCAAGCCATAAGGCTAATAGCGATGGAGAACGATCCATCAATATTATGTTTCAGTCTCAAAAATCTGAAAAATGCCAGCGAGGGATCTGGTTCAAGAATGAGCAATGTGAACAGACTGCTGAGCGCAAGCCGGATCACATTCCTGAGTCCCTCACTCGCCGGGGAGCAAGCCATTTCTGAAAAATGCAACAAGATTCGAAATTTAGGTCGTTAAACTTCTCGGTCACCTGAACCTTGTTCCATTTAAAGATATAAACTGAGAATACCTCACACTCATCCATTTAAATGCACAGAAACACTTTCATTTCTGTGCCGAAAATGAAGTTTTCGACCGAGTTTTCGTTGTTGAAAGAATTCTGAATTCAGTCTGAGCACACTTGGGAACATTCTCAGCTCATATCTTCAAGTGGAATGAGGAGTACAGACAAATTTTGATCCAACCAATATTTTTGCTGGGATTTAAAATTACTCAAATTTGAACTAATTTGAAAGACAAAATTAGAATACTTACAGTCACACGTATCCCTTTATTTAAGTATCTGCATCTAACTTGAACTCAGAAAATTGCATTTTGAGCAGCCGGCCCCCAAATTTGGGTACTCGCCCCCGGAAGGCGAAGGGTGTAAGAATTCTAGTTTTCGGTGAAAATTTTCAAATTGAGTACGAAATCCTGGATCAGCGAAATGAGAACAAATTATTTTGTGATGGTTGTAGCGTTTGCAGGGGCAGTTCGGTCAGAAAAGATAAGCAGTGGCCAGTGCGTGCCAAAACAGAGAGAATGGGTCGGTGACATTCACTGCGTTTGTTGACCAAGAGGTCAACCAGATATCCTTTATTGTGTGCTGACACGACCGTTTTCTGCGAGCAGCGAAGAGTGGAAGATCCCTTCATCCGAAATGAGGTCTTAACATTAAAGACGAATTTCCAGGGAGAATTTTTTGTGAAACCGATGCCACTTTCGGCCGAAGATGTCGGTCAAGAGTAGCAAATTGAATAAACCTAAATGATGGACTTCTAGTTTCTTCTAGAGCTCTGGAGACGTTTCAAGACAAGTTTCTTTTTATCTGATCGAGATCTCTCATTTCGGGAAAATAACCAGAGGTGGATTTCGGACAGAGTAGTAGACCCCTGTCAAGTTGGCTCCGTCGTGTTTTCCGATTTTGTTTTCGCCACATCCCGGAATTTGCCTCATGCCATTCATTTCGATATTTCCTTGGTTAAACTTGACGTCAAGCAAGTTTGACCAAGGAAATAAAAGATAGCATATACCCACTGCTTTTTCAGGCCGAAAGAAATTATCCGCATATCTGCATGACGCTCGCCACAACTCACAGATTTTCGCACATTTCCTCCCTTTATGCCCCTTTAAGGCCCCTTTAGACGATAAAATCAGTGTGGCAAGTTAATTTGCCACACTAATTTGACGGCCGTGGTACCCCTTTAACGGTCAGTGTAATATCATCCTGGTCGTCTGCTTGACGTGAATCACGTTGCACGCGTGTTCCTGTTTGCTCCTGTTTGTTGATGATTCCTTTGGCTTGTTTGTCACCTTTTCCATGTGCCAAACGGACAGATAATGTTTGTTTCCTGATCTTGTCTGCGTCGTCTTCCTTCGTCATCCAATCAAAGTTTCCTGGCTGTCTCATGACACATGACAGCCCAGCCACAGTTCAGTTTCTGAGCATTCAAGTTCTCGAGTTTTCAGCCTGCTGAATTGCAAAGGGCACAAGGCTGTACCTAAAACAGTTCTTCTTTCATCAGCACATTGGATATTTGTTTATATTTCGACCAATTTTTACCAAAACTGGACCGTGACGAACATTAATTACCCTGCCGTTGAATCTCACGCAAAGGTAAAATCGTCGAAAAGACATTTGTTTGAAAATCCGCCATTTTGTCCTTTCACATCAACGCCTGTCCTGTGCTGTGCAGTCGAAGCACACGGCGCACCTGCTACCCATCCACCACTATTCACGCCTGGCGCTGTGGAGAGGTGTGCGAGCGTCGACCATCTTCTCAGCCGCCAGCAGACAGAACGACTTTGTTGACTTAGTTGCCTCCTAAATTTCATTTCTGGCACGAAGAATCAGTCTGAAACTTACACTTTCAGCATGGTGAAGTCTGTGAAAAAGAAGACTACAAAAACAAAACCTTGCATGCCAACATGCTCATTTGGACGTAATAACAATGCCGACGGCGACGATATGTTAAAATGCTGCCTAACTCTGCCTGGATGTGCGAAATGGTTCCACAACAAATGTGTGAACATTTTCGCCAAAGAAGTGCCATTCTGGTGCTGTAGTCATTGTAAGCTGCAACTGATTGCCTCGGTGAAAGCCAAAACCAGTCTAGCATCAGGATCATTCGAAGCCCGACTTTCAGCACTTGAAGCTGACATTGCTGCGATAAGAGCGCTTGCAGAAATCAGCCCCACCACTGGGAAAGTGCCAAATTCCAGCTCGGAGCCCATTGCGTCGGATGATGCCAAGATCGCCAAGAACTTGGTTTCACCGGAACACATGATAAACTTGGAAGACACCTCCACTGCTGGAGGTCTGCCTGTCCCTGATGTGCCCTTTTCTTCTGCTGCGGACAACACTTCCGCTGCGGACAACCATTCCGCTGCGGATAACACTTCTGCCGCGGACAACACTTCCGCTGCGGACAACACTTCCGCTGCGGACAACACTTCCGCTGCGGACAACACTTCCGCTGCGGACAACACTTCCGCTGCGGACAACACTTCCGCTGCGGACAACACTTACGCTGCGGATAACACTTCCGCTGCGGACAACACTTCTGCTGCGGACAACACTTCCGCTGCGGACAACACTTCCGCTGCGGAAACCCAAACACTTCCGCTGCGGGATAACACTTCCCGCTGGGAACAAAACAACTTCCGCTGCGGACAACACTTCCGCTGCGGACAACACTTCCGCTGCGGACAACACTTACGCTGCGGATAACACTTCCGCTGCGGACAACACTTCTGCTGCGGACAACACTTCCGCTGCGGACAACACTTCCGCTGCGGACAACACTTCCGCTGCGGATAACACTTCTGCTGCGGACAACACTTCCGCTGCTGGGAATTTTCCTGCTCCTGTTGTTTCTGTTCCACCTGTTTCGGAGGGCGCTCCTGTCGTTGGGACTGACTGTTTGCCTGTTCCTGATGGCCTTGCTTCCTCTGCTTCGGAGGACCTCATGTCCGCAGGAAATGTGCTTGTTTCTGATGTCTCTCCTTGTTCTGCTTTGGAGGAGACTTTAGCTGGGAGCTTACCAGTGGCCGTCGCCGATGTTTCTTCCCAGCATGTTTCTTCTCATCTGACTCGTATTGCAGCAAAGGCAAATTCTGCTCTTTATTTTACAAAACGGAACTTCAAGAAATGCCCACGTAAAATCCGAGATCTTGCATACAAAAGTCTCGTTCTGCCAATAATGGAATACGCATCCCCTGCATGGGATCCATTCCTCTCAACAAACTGTCACATCTTGGAGGCAGTCCAGCGCCGTGCTGCGAGGTTTGTTATGGGGGATTGCGGGCGCACGAGTAGTGTCACTCAAATGATGATCTCTCTTGGTTGGTCATCCTTGGCAAATCGCAGGAAAGTGGCCAGGTTGCTTGCACTATTTTTGATAGTATCCAATGTTGGTGGATGGGGTGAGTTGTTGGTCCGTGTGAAGCAGCCACATTATTATTCTCGCCGTGACCATAATTATAAAATCAGGTTGCTAAATATCGAAAAGGACGTTGGGAAATTTTCTTTTCTTCCTAGAACTATAGATGAGCGGAATCAATTGCCGGCATCCACCTTCAATCTCCCTTTAAGCATTCCTATTTTTCAACAACGTCTATCTGATTATTTCTCTTGAATCAATGTCAGGTTTTATGCTATTTTCATGGTTTCTGCTGCTAAATACTTAGCGATTGCATACCAACGTATTTTTGTTTGTTTTTCGGATATAATTTTGCCTTTATCTCTGATTGTTGTAATAATTGTATAACGTTGATAAGGGGGCAACCCCAAAAATAAACTATTCAATTTGACAATACTGTCAGAAACTCCAGCAGAACGGCAGCACGCAACGCTGCAAATGCGAAAGTCAGCTGCTGAAGACGGCCGGAATTCGTCAAAATGGCATGAACACCATTAGACGATCAAATTAGTGTGACAAGCCATGGCTTGTCACAATAATTTTCTGACTCGGCCAGAAAAACCGTCAAGCCAAGCTGATTTGGCAAACCGATGACAAACGCACCTTTTAAACGGTCAAATTGTGTGGCAAGTTAATTTACCACAGTAATTTGCCATACTAATTTGATCGTCTGAATTGGCCTTAACGAGGGTGAGATCCAGGCGATGGTCATCTTACTTTATCGGTCCAAAGTGTGTATGCATTTTTGCATACATACAGGGTTGTCCAAAAGTCTTTGGCCATAGGAAAAATGTAAATTTGCAGTTTTGATCGTAATTTGTAATCAGAAACTTTTTCTAGCTCTAACCATGAATGTGCGGAGTTTAATCGGAAATTTAAGCACCGGATAAAGTGGTGACATCGGTGGTGGGAGCTGGAAAAAGCTACAAATCACAAAAAAAAAAAACAAAACAGCAAAGTTAATTTTTGGCAATGACCTAAGACTTTGGGCATCCCTGAACATGCACATGTTCAGGGATGCCAACTGACATAACACTTCATTCGGAACAATGTTCCGAATGATTTGTGTATGCGAATTTACATTTTTCCTATGGCCAAAAAACTTTTGGGCTACCCTGTATAACTGTCCATTGTCAATACAACATCCAACCTGACGTGAGAGGAGTGTGGTATGCGGGTCTTTCAAGCAGTGTTTGCAGATTTTGCGGCATGAATTATAACTGTCCATTGTCAATACTACATCCAACCTGACGTGAGAGGAGTGTGGTATGCGGGTCTTTCAAGCAGTGTTTGCAGATTTTGCGGCATGAATTATAACTGTCCATTGTCAATACTACATCCAACCTGACGTGAGAGGAGTGTGGTATGCGGGTCTTTCAAGCAGTGTTTGCAGATTTTGCGGCATGAATTACCACTGAACCAAGGCGTGTATAAGAACAAGTGAACGAACTCAGGGATTTTCGTGGCACAAAAAGTGCATTGCGGTGTTGCGGCGTACCAAGGCGGAGTGCGCTACGAAAGACATGCGAGTGAATTTTTTCATTCACTCGCATGTCTTTCGCAGCGCACTCCGCCTTGATACGCCGCAATCCAGCAGTACACATTTCGGTCTCATTTCTGCTCCCATTTGACTCCATGTTAAATGGAGCGCAGTTCTTTCACTTCTTATTTCACACGCCTTGACTGCACTTTAGCTCACATTGACTGGGCGTAATTAATGAAACGGGTCCAATTATGACAGGAATAAACAAAACAGAAACGATGGAAAAAACGCGTCAAATGAAAATAATAAGAAAGCAGTCCACAGACGCAGGTGTGTGGTCATGTTTGAAGAATCCTCCATAGAAAAGGCACACCTGGCGCAACCTTTCCTGTCTTGGTCCTGTCATTCTTGTCCAATTTTGACTTTCTGATTCGCCAAAGTTGCCACATCTCCAAAACACTGTTGAAAGTTGGCTTGCCACTATGAAACGGGTCCAAATTTCACTTCTTATTTTACACGCCTTGACTGAACTTTAGTTCACATTGACTGAGCGTAATTAATGAAACGGGTCCAAATACATCCCCGGTTTTCTTTACGTACATTCCCCGCCCCCATAAATTATCTGTGGGCTGGGAGCCCCCGTGAGAGACCCTTCTCGCTGTGGCGGATCAAGACCCCCAAGAAGGGGGCGGCACGGGCGCCCTTCAGGTATGGTGTTAAGAATATCCAAAGCAGGGTTTTCCGACAAGCAGATTTCCTTAGAACGG
>JASGXE010015314.1:0-10192 GCA_030068105.1 Sinentomon sp. SZTP_YWyxl | reverse complement strand
GGGGCACTGCGTGAAAGTGGAGGCTCGGAGGTTATTTTGTTACTGAATATTTTATGAAAATTTGACTATTCAACGAGGAAATATTACTCCCCCACATCCCAAATGGGCCCATTTTTGGGGGGCACTGATCAATTTTGATTTGTTTTGCTGTCGGGAACATTACGAATTTTGGCGAAATGTTTTTGGAACACCTGTATGCAAGTATTTTTCAAATGTAGCAAACTTTGCTCAGATCCCCCAATTTGGAGATATGGTTCTCCAAAAAAGCAAAAAATTAGCCATTTTCTCAAAAACGCAAAGGTAAAATAAAGAGTTCAAAGTTCAAGAGAAAAATTCACTAAGACCCTGTTTGGGTGGCCTCAAAGAAGTCACAAAGGGACAAATTTTGGGTTGCCTCGGGGCTATTTTATTGTCACACCGGACTAATTTTTTTTGGAACTGCCCCGAGGGTTTGGAAAGAAAGCTTCCACGAAAGAATGTGCCCACAATTTCGGGGATGTTTGCCTTTTTGGAATTTTGGGGGGGGGGGGGGTTTGATGAATTTTTTCTAAGTGCTTGCCAAGCAAGAAAAAATGGTTGGAAAAATGGTTTCTATTTTGGCCAGATCGGAAGGGGGGGTGGGGGGGGGTTGGAGACTTTGAGCAATGTTTCTTAATTTGTTGCTTATTGGGAAATACAGGACCACTTAAATGAGAGAGTCTTTTTTAGCCCCAGAACATTGGGGGGCATTTTGAAGACCTTGGGGGGAGCATATTTCTGAAATGGGGACGGAGCATATTTGGTCACTGAACGAGTTTGATTTATCGATTGTTGTGGCTCACTTTTAATACGAAGGATCATCCTGTTTGTGATTTTGCAATTTTTTCCTGGATCATCAGTAATTATGTGCCTGGATAGAGGCCATTTTTGGATCGACTGAGTATATTCGGAGACGACATTTCGGCCCATGGTCAAAAGTCTTTTTCCAGTCAGACGACACTTTGTTCTGTGCCGCTGGTGTTGTTCTACTGTTCAGTTCAGAAGGGAAAAAGGATCCAGTCCAGGGGAGCCGAAATTTCGTCTCTGAAAACTCAATCGATCCAAAATTCGACCTCAATTCAGGTAATTACTGACAGTGTTTGTAAAATGGATCGTTGCGCCAGACAAAATTTTAATTTGGATATCTTGACAAAAAAGACATTCTCAAAAGAACAGTGCAGAGCAGAAGAAACAAGACATGATGAGATAATGATACTCGTCGTGTACTGTCCAGATGCCCCTTTTCTTTTTTATTCATTTAACATTTATTTTGATTTGCCAGCAGCCAGCACCAGTTCATTATTTTTTCTCTCACCTTTTTCAACGTCTAATCTAAATTCTAATCCACAGCAACAGCTGATGCTTGAGGAGGAGAGACGGAGGAGCAGACTGGAGATGCAGATGAGGGAGGGAGGAGATGGTGAGGATGACAACAGGACATTGGGAGGGGGGAGGGAGCAAGAAGAGGAAGTACAACAGGAGAGAGAGAGGGAGAGAAAGAGGAGAAAGATCAAGAGGGATAACTACTTCAGTGACGAGGAAGAAGAGAATGTCAGCAGTGACTGAAAGAAAGAAAGACAGGAAAGAAACGTCAGGATGGCATGCTGGACCAACTCCCAACTGCATCTGCATTGAACCAAAGTCAAGCCAAATTCTAACAGTATTATGATCCAAACATGCATGCCAGATGATTGGGGGTGGTTGGAGATGTTGGTATGGAAATGATGTGATTGACACGCAATCAGGATTGCCATGTGTTTGTGTCGCTTCAAACATGGCTGTTTCTGAATTACTTTTATGGGTGTAACCCATCGAGGTGGAAGAATAGAGTGATCGCCCCCGCTCTCTGTTGCAGCACAGAGTGAAGACCAAAGGAAAACAGAACGCCATGCTTGTGTGCGGCAAGAGGCAAGCAGATTCAATAATGAAAAGACACGCACGGCATGCGCCTCGCTTGCTGTTCTCGTGTTCTCATCCAGTTCAGTGCCCATTTGGGTGGTTTTGAGGACGGCTGCCCAGCAAACAAGGGGACCTGCTGGGGACAAAAAATGACAGAACCCGTTTGTGCCTGGGGTGGCCCCTAAAAGGACCAAATGTACAACCTGGGGGACCGTTTTTTGGAATTCCCAAAAGTCGTCCCCTGGACGTCTTTCTGTGACGACATTTGGTTAAAATGGGGACTGTCAAAAATGATCACCATCGGGTCGCGCATACTTTTTTTTCCCCAATCCACTTCCGCAAGCGCTGACTTTTTGCAAACGAAAAAAAAAACAATATTTTTGGGTGTCCATCTGGGGACCACTTCAGGGGAACCACAATAAGTGCAAAAGGGGACCGAACGGGGACTGTTTGGGGACGCCTCCAGACAGTCCCCGGATGTGCCGAAAACACAATCAAGGACCGAGTCGGGGACCGATTGGGGACGACTTTTTGCAAACAAAAGAACAATATTTTTGGTGTCCATCTGGGGACCACTTCTCGGCTGGGACCTTTAGAAACCGTTTTTGCAAGGAAACGGGGACTTCCCGGCGACCGCGTGTGGACGTCAGCTCTGGTCTTGAAATTTGGGGAACTGGACTGCGGGGACGCGTTTTTGTCAGAAAATGGGCAAAACGGGGACTAAAATTGTTTGCTGGGATCCGGACACAAGAAATGTTCAAGGAGAAAAGCGCCGAAATTGTTGGAAAGTTTAGTTCTTGGATCAAGTTTTTGCTTTTTCCTCCGTACATTTTTCGATTGAATAAGCCTGTTATGAGATTGGATACTGGATAGCCTGTTATAAAATGAAAGGCTTCTTTTCGTTGCAAGAAAGTCCCATTCCATTCCGTTTTGACACCCTCCTGTGGGATGATTTCAAAAAGCGGTTGAATTTTTGCTTTGTTGAGCACGAGCAGCCCATTTTCCAACTTGCCCTTTTGCCGCACAGAGCGATGGCTGCCTTCTGTCCCATTCGCCTCAGCGCGCGGCAGCGGTAATCGTTCTACTGTTGTATTTCGTTGGTGTAACCTGATTCAAAATGAAGTGATTTTGTAAATAAAAAAAAGGAAGTGATTTTGTAAATAAAAAAAAAGGATAGTTTTCCTAGATTAAAAAAAGGAGGTATGTAACACCAATCTTGCAAAAGGAAGCAACATTGAAATTGGCAATGTAACTGAAGTTAACACATGCCTGCTCATAGAAGAACATGATGGAAGAACATTCCACCTTGAACTATCAGTGATTTTTGCTACAGTTGGAAATCGCCAAAGGCGATTTTTGGAAACTAGGGAGTTGTGATTACCAGAACTCGTACACTCACTTCTGACAATTTCTGCACCACCGGGAATTACATCAGGGCACATATTAAACACAATGTAAAAACCTGACATCCTTTGTCCGTTCGTTTAGAGAATGGGAGACTCAACATTTCACTCCCTCCTCGTGGAGCTTTTTGACTAGACATCTGAGTTGGAGTTGGCCGAGAGGTGGAGGCTGCGGAATGCGTTGTCGCCCGACAAAGCTCCACGAGGAGGGAGTGAAACGTTGCGTCTTCGTATTCTCCAAACTAATGGACAAAGGCCGTTAGTCTTTTACCTTGTGTTTTATAATATGTGTCCTGATGTCACTTCTCGACTATTTTCACTGCATATGACAGATGAGGTCCGCAGACATTTCGAGGGCGTCATGTTCCTTGTTGACGAAGCAACAACTGGTGAATCTGAATCTCAGAACATCGTCTGCAAAGATTCACCAGTTCTGTTGTTGCTTCGTCAATGAGGCACGTGACACCCTAGAAACATCAGCAGAACTCACCTGTACAATGGAGAGAGAATCGTCGAGAAGTGGGTGGACTATTTTGCCCCGTATGGGCCCGTTAATTAAATGTCAACGCATTTTAAATGGAGGAATCTTTTTTGAAAGTAACATTAATCACTTGGTAGGTGCCCCAAACCAATCCAAAATAGAACTGAAATGACCAAACCTCACAAGAAATGCACTTCATGTGAGGCCAGAGTTGAGTTGGAAAAATTTTTCAATGAACTTTAAACTGACATCTCTGTTTTTTTCAGACGTGTTCCCGTTTCAGGGTGTCATGCTCCCGTCGTCAGGTGCAGGTCTCTAAATGGTTTGTCAAAATTTCGAACTGCACCTGCACGAAGAGAGAACCTGACAATTGAGAAAATGTGAGCTGAAAGTTCGTTCAGAAATTTCAAAGTCCTCTGACCGTGGGTGATCCAGTTGAGGGTTGGTTTGGTCTGTGGATTAATTTTTGCCCCAAAAACGGCAGTGGCAAAAATTTGGCAGGGAAAAAATTAATCCACAGACCAAACCAACCTGCAAGAGCATACTCTCTTTGCGGACATCCTGTCCTGTTTTCATTTTCATTTGCGGGCGTTATCAAGCCCTGATCTGCGGACTGCTCGGCGTGAATAAAACTCGCTTTGAATCGGCAGTTTGCGATTTGAAATATCCTATTTTTTCGTATATGAAGGCACTCGCCTATGTTGGCCTTTCCTATCAGCCGAGTGCCGGAGAGGTGCCTGGGAAAGCAAGGCGCTGGTTCGCTGCCACGGCCGGGGGGAAGCTCACGCGGGACGGCCTTGAAACCGGAGCCACAGGCCCGGAAAACTGCTCGAAGGAAGCAGATTTAAAACTGCCTGGAAAAGGCAGGGGAAGACTGCCAAGAAGGCAGGTTTGAAAACCCGCAAAGCCGGGATTTTTTCCCAAGCAAAGCTTGGATGATTTTGCCGTGACCCGAACTTGAGATAGCCTGAGCCGGGAGCGACCGGGCCGTTGCCGAACGGAAGCCTCTCCATTTAACCCAATGCTCTTGCCCACCGCCATGCAAACGCTAGCTGGAGTGGTGGTATATAAATTAAAGGTGCTGCTAACCACGCCTCTGGCAGTCCGAAGCCTGCAAGCGCCCTTGTTGGCGTGAGTTGGGACGGGCAGTCACCATCCAAAATACTAAGGGGACTCTACTCCTCGAAAACCCTCAAATGGATCACCCCATGGTCATGAGTTTCATCAGAGACCGTTTCAACTACCTAGTTTTAAGTTTATGAGTCTGAAAAATTGCCAGTGTTTAAAGCTAAAAAACAGGATTTTATTATGCAATTAACAAATAAAAAATCCTAACCATAAAAAAAGAGGTAGGCAGGTTTCAAAATCAGAATCTTGAAATGAGAGCGAATCCTCTCTTATCTATCCGGTCCCAGTGTGAAAGGCACTGATAAAGTGGTGGTGAGATGGATGGGGTTACATTGAACAGCAAAAAACAACATATTCAAAAGGCACTGAATTGAGCTCCAGAACTTTGAACTCTGTTGATTTGATACCTGCATCTGCAATGCAGCCTCATTGCCATTCGTATAATGTGAAAAATCTGTAAAATCAGAGTTGGGTGGACAATCTCTGGAGAACAGTTTCTGAAATAAGTTTAAACAAACAGAAAATAAAACAAGAATAATGAATCGCTGCAGGTATGACAATCATTCCATCTTGTGAAAGTGCAAGATTTTACTGATGAACTGTTGAGCATTGACAAGTCTTCTTATGTTGTGACGAATCATTTTTTTGATCGTGCTTGGACCCTGACACTCACTCCATAGGCCAAGACAACTGATTGTCTACTGCAATGAGCGAGCAAAGGAAGACGCCTGTGGCAGTGGATGGGGTCACACAAACTCATTGAAGAGTTTTCCTGATTTTTGCACATCCTGGAGCAGACTTTTGGCAAACTCCAGAGGATAGAGAAATCATTATTCATTGCCAGGCCTGTTTGTTCTGTGGATGGTCATGTTCCGTTCCAAGAGCAGGTACCTACCTACCTGCCTAAAAGCTGGCCCTAGTGTGTAACAATTCATTGCGAGTCTTGAAGATCATACATTGGTTGTGAGGGTGGTACAAGCCTAATTCCCACGAATATATGCCCTGTCTCGCAAAGATATCCGAATATATGCCCTGTCTCGTAAAGATATCCAACGATTGAATGAGTTTGGAGCTGGCGGAAGACATTGTGGAGAGTTGTAACCAAAGTGAATACACCCAACTACCATCTGTAATTTCCAACGATACGAGAACTTCTGTCAGAGCTGCCTACCACCGTCCACCGGCTGGTGGAAGTGAAACAAATCCCAAAGAAGGAGTTAACAAAAATTTTGACGACAAGTGAAGAACTGAACACGTTGCTTCCAGCCAGTGAGTATGTCCAACCTCAAAACTGCACCTGTTGACGTTGACACTGATCTGCATGGTTTCACAACTTTGGTCACAATACATAACGTTTCTAGGACGTCACCTCCAAGCACAACATCAGTTCCTCGTGGCAAGGACGTCGCGTGACGTCCCAGAAACATTGTACGACCGAGAGAAGTGAACAGGGTGTCTGCAGGCAGACCTGGAAAACCCAAAATTGTCAGGGAATTTTGCCATTCTGGAAAAGTCAGGGAATTTTTTAGCAAAGTTCTCTGCAAAGTCAGGGATTTTTTTTTTTTTTTGGAAATTTCTCTTTCTCTAGCAAATAGTGTCTTTGTTTCCTTTGAACAGGTCTTGACTGGATTTCTTCATCTACTTTTCTTCTTTATATTGTTTGTTATGCAAGGTTGGGCCACACTTTGGCACATCAAACAAAGCCAAGTTGCAGGTCTTTTTTCCACGTTTTTTGAAAACATTAAATTCTGGCCGTTAAATATGCTGAGAGATGGAGGGCAATGAGTGCTCTTTTGGAATTTCCGTCTGGAAAACCTGGAAGTCAGGGAAAATGCACCTCGTCGGGCTGCAGACACCCTGGTGAAAACATGTAGATCAACGTCAAACCAAGTCCATTGGTACCACTTGGTAGAGTTGTCATCGAAATTAAATAAATCATCTCTAAACCTCTCAACGAAGAGATTCCAGCTGTCTAACCTTGTTCACTCGTCAGTCCAATGTGTTGCAGCTGCTTCCTGAGCAGTTGCCTGAATAAATAGGGCAGCAGGACTTCATTTCGACCATGGTCGATCAAAAGAGATGAGCAGTGGTCGCTGCTCTTTGAAGCAGAAGAAGAGGCGAAAATGAACTTTGAAGACGATGACTCAGTCTCAAGGAAGAAGACAAACGAACGAAGTGACTCTGCAATGGCTGTCTGCTCCTGATCTGGCAGAAATGCTGTGGGTTGCGGTTGTGATGACGCAGTAGCAGGAGACCCACTTCGACCGACAACCGGCAACATACTAGTTGAATGGAACATCACTGATCCATGATAGTCTAAAAAGAAAAATGAATGAGTTGGGATAAATGAAGAGAGGTGCTTATTGATCAAGCAGGCACAGATCACCAAAATTTTTTGACAGGTAGGTACAGACTTCATTTCCTAATACTTCTCAACCGATACTCTTTAAATGCCAACTGGCCTTAAAATTGAGGAGAGCAGAAGTTTTCCAACACTGATGAATACTCAACCGGCCCAGAAGGGTTTCAATGAATGAATGACTTCTTAATTCCCAGGGATTTTGATCAAAATTTTCCCGAGTTGTGAGCACTTTTCCAAGGTGAAAAGTGCACGTATGGGGTGTGAGGGAGGGTGTGGTGCAGAACTATTTACAGAGTTATTGGAAATGCCACGCACAAGATGTAAGTAAAGGAAAAGTAAATAAAAAAAGCTTTGGAGTCCACAAGGAAGAAATTGTCACAACCTAAAGGACCAGTCCACCAGAACTGCAAAAATCTTATCCTGGACAAAAATGTTGTCTTCCTTTCCCACCCCTCTCTTTTCTACTTCCCATGGGCAATGGCGATATGCAGGCAGCTGCAATGTTCCCATTGGGAGGTCAATCTGGTGGGTGGATCCGTGTGGGTGGAAAATTATTTTGATTTCTGTGAACAAAGCTGTTCATTTCTTTTCAATTGTTTCTGTTATATCAAAGGTTGTTATGAAATGTGTTAAAAAGTCGTTTCGAGAATGTTGAATGCAAAGTGAGTGGGGTAGGTACCCAGATAAGTTCAACGGTTTCCTTTTCCACATTGGTTGAATCTTGTTCCCACTCCGAAACACAATTGCGTTTTGTCCTGTCTGGAAATGATGGAAAATGGGGCAGCGGATGGTCTCGGAACGGGAGCAAGTTGCAACCAGTGTGGTGAGAAGAGAAAACCAGAAGAGAGCTCAAATGGTGAGAGCGTGCAGGGTTGCCACTCAAAATCCAAAGTAGAATTCCCTGGAATTTCCAGGTCCCTACCGATCTGGGCTAAGGACAGGCGGGGGGTCTGGGGAGCGGAGCCCCCAGTAATTGGGGTCTGAGCAACGCCCCAGCGGGTACCAAGGGGCAGAGCCCCTGACAGGAGGTCTGGGGGGCTCCACCCCCCAGAAGCTGAGGAAATTGTGAAATTTGAGCGTTCATTTTGGAGACAAATTTTGTGTTCAAGAGGCCAATAACTGCAACAAAAGTTCCTCCAATTCCGTGGATTTTCCAGGTTTTCGCTTTTTTCCCTCTTTTACCTGGATTTTCCAGGTGCTGATTTTCAAATCCCTGGATTTTCCAGGTTTTTCAGGTGCTAATTTTCAAATCCCTGGATTTTCCAGGTGCTAATTTTCAAATCCCTGGATTTTCCAGGTGCTAATTTTCAAATCCCTGGATTTTCCAGGTTTTTCAGGTGCTAATTTTCAAATCTCTGGATTTTCCAGGTTTTTCAGGTGCTAATTTTCAAATCCCTGGATTTTCCAGGTTCTCCAGGTGCTAATTTTCAAATCCCTGGATTTTCCAGGTTTTTCAGGTGCTAATTTTCAAATTCTTGGATTTTCCAGGTGCTAATTTTCAAATCCCTGGATTTTCCAGGTTTTCCAGGTACTAATTTTCAAATCCCTGGATTTTCCAGGTACTAATTTTCAAATCCCTGGATTTTCCAGGTTTTTCAGGTGCTAATTTTCAAATCCCTGGATTTTCCAGGTGCTAATTTTCAAATCCCTGGATTTTCCAGGTGCTAATTTTCAAATCCCTGGATTTTCCAGGTGCTAATTTTCAAATCCCTGGATTTTCCAGGTTTCCAGGTGCTAATTTTCAAATCCCTGGATTTTTCAGGTTTTCCAGGTGCTAATTTTCAAATCCCTGGATTTTCCAGGTGCTAATTTTCAAATCCCTGGATTTTCCAGGTTTCCAGGTGCTAATTTTCAAATCCCTGGATTTTCCAGGTTTTCCAGGTGCTAATTTTCAAATCCCTGGATTTTCCAGGTTTTTCAGGTGCTAATTTTCAAATCCCTGGATTTTCCAGGTGGGTGGTAACCCTGAAGTCAGCAGGGTTGGAATTCAGCAGGGAAGGTGGGGGGTATATCGGTCAAAATGCATGGGAGGGGGAATATGAAAATTGATTGGAGGGCAAAAAAGATTTCCACATTAGATCATGCATGATTGTCAACAACATAATCTGCAAAATCTGCCCTGTGCCCAGTATGCAAAATCTGCAAAACAACAAAATCTGCCCTGTGCCCAGTTTGCATTGCCGACATTGTAATTTGCATTTTATACCCCACGACAGTGACAATTTTGCCAAAATTTGAAATCATGGTGGGTAGGAAACGTTTAGCAAAGCTACAGGAGAGGAGGCAGGCCATTTTCACACATCTTGACATGGTGCCCACAAAAGCGGAATGATAAAATTCCTCGGCTTTTCCAGGTGAAAATTCAGAAAATTCCATGCGTATTCAAACAAAACATCTAGAATTGACAAATTGCTGTGTTGAAAATTAATTCTCTTGAAATTAGATATGATTCTTCTTGACATCAGTTATCTGATAATCAAGTTCCACCAATTTTCCCCTAATTTCACTTTCCAGTTGGTTATTTTTGTATTTTTTTTAATCGAAATTAAATTCGGAACCTGTATTTCTATTTCATCACCCAAATTCTCCACGAAGCACTAGAAAGAAAGAGTGCATCATAAATCTGCTGCTTCCTGTGGAATTTGGTCGATGAAAGCCAGATTCTGGATAATTCACTGTCGATCAGAAATGGGTTCCCCTACCCAGCAAACGAACCCATCAGGAAAACCATCCACAATAACACTGGTGAACGATTCAAACAATTCCCAAGATAAAAAAAAACAAATTCAGTCCTTTCATTAATTTAGTTTGATCACACGAGCTGACCCACCAGAACCATTTGTACATCTGCCAGGCAGAAGCCAAAGATTTGAAACCATCTTCGCAGAATTCAACATGGGA
>JASGXE010015313.1:0-11060 GCA_030068105.1 Sinentomon sp. SZTP_YWyxl | reverse complement strand
TTTAACAATTTTCCGGCAGTTCCCAGGGAAAAAGTGCTCATAAAACACGAGTCGTTTTTTGTGAAATATAGGTACCAGAGGTATTTAACAAGATTTCATAGCAGGTAGGTAATGTGTATTTTTTGTGAAAAATTCAAGAAAAATGACCATCTTTCACAGAAAGGTTGGTACCTACCTATCTCACCTTGTGTGAAATTAATCGACAGTTAAAACGGAGAACGTTTACACCTGTGGCTTGAGGCAGGGTGTCGATTGTTGTCAATGAAAAAAATAGGAGATGGCTTCCAAAAAAATAGGAGACATTTCCCACAAAAAATAGGAGGGATTTTATATAAAAAATAGGAGATGTTGCATGGCCAACAAACTTTGTCTGCAGAAAACGGTTCATGACCATCTGACAAGATTCACTGAAGTAGCGAATGTGCAGGTCCAAGTGCTTTTTCGCCATCACATTTGTCTGTTCATCGAAGCACAACACAAATGGCAAAGTTCCTCGAACCCCTGTAACATCTTCCAGTAACTCCTTTTGAAAATGGTGAGCCAGTCCGTGAACAATAATTGCGCAACTGGCCTTATCTCTGCCCAAAGAAAAGGACAGTGCGATTTGACTGTCTGGAAACATGGCCTTGAAGACATCTTTAATGCCATCACATGAGCGAAATGACATGCCGGAATCTACAACTTTTTCAATATCCAAATAATCTCAGCCCTAGAGATTTTATCCTCCGCTGTGAGGAAAATCTGCCCTGGATGGGAGAGGGAGCCACCATAGGCTTCTGATGTGACAAGCTTTGGACAAATCAGCCCCCAAAGAAAATTCGGTTCGTCCGGTAGCAAATGCTGCAATTGCATAAGATTTATGCTTCTTAAATGAACAGTGCTGGTTCGCATGACTAAGGATATGCCACTTCAATTAACACAGAAAACATGTTTGAAGCTTTGAGGAGTCTTTCTTATCAATGATTGTTGGGGGTCAGCAGATGCTGACTTTACATTTCCCTCAAATGTGTGAGTCACTTTCCTACACACTACGTTTCAGAGTGATCACTCCTCCTTTGTCAAGTGTTGAGAGTCATTGCTGAGAGATCAAAAGATCATTGCTGACGCCCAACAATCATTGACAAGAAAGACCCCTCAAAGCTTCGAGCATGTTTTCTGTGTTAATTGATGTAGTTAAAGTGATGGTGAGAGGAAGTGGGTCAAGTCAAGAGGAATGAAAATTAAATTCGATGCAGTATGAAAATGAACATTCCTGCTGTAAGACCTTATTCATCAAATAAGTGGTCAAGAAGAATCTGAATCAGAATTCGATGCATCGACATAGACCAAATAGTGAAAATTCTTCAGTCACGACATCATCAAAAATCACTGGTCAAAGCGGAATGAGTACCGATTTTCAATACTCATTCCGCTTTGACCAGTGATTTTTTGATGAGGTCAGTATTCGATGTATTGACGTACGACATTTCAAAATTTTCCACAGACATCACGAAAAAATAGGAGGTTGCCAAAAAAATAGGAAATATAGGAGAAAATAGGAGACATTCTAAATTAATGGGAAAAATAGGAAAAATAGGAGGATCGACAGCCTGTTGAGGGGACCGATCATGCGAAAAGGGAGATTTGGAACTTTGGTTCAAAACAGATTAATTTTTGCTAGCTTATAGAGTAAACCATGCTCGACGTAGCATCCACTTGTTAGCCTACCTGCTTTCATGAAAATACACAAGCAAAAAAAAAGAAAGAGAATCAACCAACCATTCCTTCAAATCCAACCCTGTAGAGATTTTTCGCACCATTGTCCCAAATAACATAAGCAGCTGACCGGGGGCTTGCCGCTGACCAATCCTGCATTTCAGTCACCTTCCCACGACGCCCGTTTCCACCATCCTGATCCTCCCACTGCCAGTCCACACCACGGACAACCCTTGCGCTAGGAAATATTCCCCTTACAGCAGTCTTCTTGCTTTTCCGTCTCGGTTCCATCGGCACCCGTTCGCTGCACGGAGTGGTGATTCTGAACACACGGTGGCGTAGATTGTGCTTGTCGTTGTGATAGCAAACGGAGCAAAGGTCGTAATTTTGGCATTCGGCACATTTCCATCGGATCCCGAATATAGGCTGCTGCCGACATGTGTCACACATCGTGCCATCATGTTTCACACCTGGATTAATGGAGAAATTAAGGTTGACACAGGTCTATGTGACAGATAGGTACCTACCTGGCTACCTATGGCACTTAAATGCAATTTTCTACTTTTTCAATAGGTACCTATTTGCCCCAAAGAGATATCCAAACATGTTTGGGACAGTGGCATGTGAGACTGCCAACTGTGAAGAACTGACAAGTTGTTATCATTTTGATGTCACAACAAGAGGAAGGAGAAGAATCCTTGGTCAGCCAAAATAGAGATAAATGAAAACCAAGGACATCGGTTCCTTGTGCAGCCAGTTCAGCAAGAACCCTTGGGTGTTCATGGTGGAAAGAAAGTGAATGGTGGAACAACATTGTTTCGTTAGAGAAAAACACAGTTTCTTTGATGTTTGATTAAATGTTGTTGTGAATGGTGGAACAACGTTCTTTCGTTAGGGAAAAACACAGTTTCTTTGATGTTTAATTAAATGTTGTTGATCGCATTGTCATTTTATTTGTGATTCATTAATGATGTTAAAAAGGATTTTGTGCTTGAAGATTGCTAAGAATTGTGAGCTTGAAGATTGCTGAGGAATTGGCTAAATTACATCGATGAGGGATTAGGTCAATCGGTGAAGAAATTGATGAAGAGTAGCGGTATGTTGGAAGACAATCAAGCTAAAGAAGAGCCAGAAGAAACTCAGTAAAAGCTAGAGATAAGACCGGACCTCGTCACAAACATGCTGCTGGAAAAAGGGATCTGGAGGGCATGTCACCCAGAAGCTGAAGAATAATGAGGATTTCTATTAATTACGGATATGAAAATGGAATTTCAAGTCCGAGACTTTTTCCGGTTGCCGGAAACTGTGTGAATATTTCGTGTAAAAATATAAGTCGTATGGCACAGGAAGATTTAAAAATTCCCTTTCAACTCGTATGGCGTAGGTAGATTTAAAAATTCTCTTTTAACATAATATCATTCCAATGTTGAAGTTAAAGAATGGACAAAGATTGGTTGCTTCATTCAACTGCTGCCAAATTTGGCTATGTTTTGAAAATAGTCAAATCAAATGCAGGATTTCATTTCACGGATCTTCAAAGGCCGAAGTCACGTTTGAAGATCATGTGACCTTCGTCACTAAAGGTCGAAGCCACTGATTTTTAGTGACTTTGACTTTTGAAGATCGCCGAAATGAATCTCACCAACTAAACCATAATTTAAAAAGCATAATAACCAGTCGGTGCACTGTCCAAAATTCTCAGATCGTAAGCTCCGGAGCATCTGTAGTTTGCAGCAGTCCCATTGTCCCACACGACAACAACCTCTTCGAGAGATTCAAAATTCCTGACCGTTCCAACGTGCCCATCTCCACCATCCTGAAAACAAAGCAAAACATGCCAGGTTATACGTGTCCCACCCAGGTGGACAGTGTGCAAAGTTACCTGGGTACATTCGTAAGCATTCACCAGAATATAAACCGGGAGAGGAAAGACTTTGGAATACCTGACGACCGATGCTTCCGACGCTTCCGATGCATGCGACGCTTCTTCAAATGCATCCGATGCTTCCGATGAATTTGAAGGATGCATCGTATGCATCGGAAGCGTCGGATGCATTTGAAGGATGCATCGGAAGGAAGCATCGAATGCATCGGAAGCATCGGAAGTATCGGTAGTCAGGTATTCCAAAGTCTAACCCCGGGAAATTGATCCTTTGACAATGAACCTGTGACCAGCAGCCAGCATTGTCTGAAAGTTAAAATTATTATGATGCATAGTTTGCACGTGCAAACCATCACATCAAAGAATAAAAATACCTCTTCGATTTTCATGAGTGCTAACACTGCTAACCTCGTTGCATACATTCCATGGCACTTTTAATTTGAAAAAAAGTAAAAAGGGAGAAATGCAGATGTCAAAAATATTAATGCTGGTGTGTGTAAATGCTCGGCATGAATCCTCCAGGCAGCCGTGCCCACAAGCCTTCTGGCCAGTTTCTCAAAGAAAAGCATGCAAAAGCATGAGAACAGCAGGACAGGACAAACGTCGGTGGGACGGATGACGCCCGACCAGAGAAAAAAGGAAAGAAAGCTCTTCCAAAATCCTCTGGAACCTGGTGGGAGAAAAAATTTGCGGGACGAAACAAACGACTAGAACGCAAAAATGCCACACCTGATCCTCTGGTGACCAGTCTCGAAATCTCTTGCCCACGGGACAAAACGACTTTTTCAACCGACGGACAGATAATGATTTCAGTGTACTCAAATCCCAAGAAAAAACTTGCGGAAATATTCCCAGGAATTCCTCCTGCAGAAATTTTGGGGAAAAATGAATATTCCTGAGAAATTTGGCAGGAAAATAAAAATTTATGTGGGTTGGTTTAGGTTTCGAATCGCTGGAGCTGGTTGCAGGCAGGCTTCCTTTAACGAAAATTTTTGTGTTGATGTAAGAATTGGTTTCGGCCAATTTGCCACCATGTGCAGTGATAAAATGCCAATGATGTGGGAAAGGCGTGAAAGTGGCAAAAGATCACTTTAAAAGCATACCCCTCAATACCATTCATTAAAAGCACACATACACAAGCAAAAAAACAAAAGTTCAAGGTGAGATGGGTGAGTAGGCCTTAAAAGGCAGATGCCAAGCAATTAAATGCAAATGTGCTCTGCAACCTGGCTGACTTTCCGTTCAAGGAATGCTGCACGGAGGCATAATAACACAACCGTGAGTTTCTGTTTCCCTTTCCACTTGTTCAGGTGTCTATTCTTTACTCCGTCTTTCTTTCTTTCCAATTAATTTGAAATGCATAATGGGCCCTATGGGAGTGGAACGTCTGTCCTTACATGTTGGAAACAATATAAAATTTCATTCAATAAAAGAAAAAACACCACAAAAAATATGATTTTTAGACTGTTTCTTGTTTCATCTTTGTTGCATTTTCGTCAATACTAACACTGGTTCTCATTTCTGGGTTGCAATTTGGAATATTGGATCTTGCTTTTCCCACTTACAGGGACTTTTTCACGGCGCGGTGTGGCCGACCTTTTCAGATTTGCGGTTACGCCGGCAGTAAAAAATAATAATTACTCGATGCTGAAAAATAATTACTCTATGCTTGCACCTTAAGGATATGTAAAGGGAAATTCTAACAACATCGTTGCTGATGGTTAACTCAACTGAGGAGTAAGCAAATGATTCACCAACGCAACTGTCGACCATCAAGCAATGTGTGTAAGTAATGCGTTGTTCCCGATTGTATTTTGAGATGTAAAAATCCCAACTGTGTTTTGAGATGCAAAAATCCCAATTGTATTTTGAGATGTAAAAATATAGGTAAACAGGTACCTACCAATCTAAAATGAAAAAATAACGGGGCAAAGCAGCACAACCCAGAAAAACATTCCAGGCCCAAGAAAAAAATGTTGGAACAGGAAAACGCCCTGTCGAGTGCATTTTTCTGAGGCAGGGTTGCCAGTGTTCGGGACTGAGATGTCTTGCGGCAGGTTGGGGAGACGATGTCATGATGGCCCCAGCGCAGCATCGGTCCAAGCCCATCAAAAATACCTGATATTTCACGGCATTTGGCCCAGTGGCCTTCATCATTTTGACAAGTAGGAACCAACCTACCATTCTTAGAATCAGTTTGCCCCAATCCACTTGAAATCAGTGAAATGAAACAATTTCTTTGCCCTAGGTGGTAGGTAGGTATTTGATTGCTGGTAACTCACCTGTTTACCCCACTTCCAGTCGGATCCTCGAATTACCCGTGCACCCACACCCTCCATCATCAGGACCAGCCGGGAGCTGGCACCATCGCTAGTCGGCAGACCAGGTCTAGTCTCGGATGTCGATGCCACATTACATATGCCGTACCGCTTGCATCCATCTCCTTAGTGTTGACTGTGATAAGTCTGCCTTCTATCACAGACGAGAGACCCGATTAAGCGTCTGTCTGCTTAGGTGAAGTTCTTTATCACATGATGCATCAATAGGCCAAAATACAATACATGACCCTAAATACATGTAGGGGAAAGTTGGATGAGGGTTGTGTTTTGAAGTTAAAATCAAGTGAAGGCCAAATTATTTGTGCTGGTAGACCCACCGGCTTCTTGAAAAAATAGAAACAAAATGGACTAAACATAATTTCCTTCAGTTATGATTTGGTAGTTTTTGGAAGTCTGCAGTTTGTTTATCCCAGTTGGCAATAAATACCAATACAAGGCAACGACAGTTTTTTTCGCCTGAAAAAAAAAAAACAAACACTGCTCACTATGAATCCAAAATCTTTCAGTTTTGGCTGCTGGACGCAACACACGTTAGGTAAGAAATCTTTGCTTTGTCCCTCTTTTCATCGAAAGAAACCATGAACATCGTCAGGTGGGGGTGTGCGAATCCACTCGAATCTGAATGACTTGACCCAGTCGAATCCAAATCCAACTCGAATCCTTGAAGCAGATTTCAAATCTGAACCCGAATCCAAAAATAGGACTCCAAAACCGAGTCCCATTCGAATCATAACACGAATCAGAATCATCAATCGATCCACAATTCCAGTTTAATGCAAGATTCTGTTGAAGTGATTGCATGACACCTTAATCATCATCATCCTCATCTTTTCCATCATGAGCTGGCAGCCATTGGCTGGTGGCTCGGCATGAACCTTGTTGAACACCTTGAGCTCGCAAGGAGATCAATGCCCCATAAGCGTGACCCAATTCCGCTCTGCATTCAACGTAAATGAATCAGAGCTGCGCTTCCTTTTTTTTTTCACCTGAAATGTCGCCCCCGTCTCTCCTTGGTTGGCAGCCTCATTTGTTGCAAATGCATATACTGTGACGAAGGAACATCGTCCGAATACACTTTTTCCGAATACACTTTTTCGTTGGTGTTTCTGATATAATATAAAAAAAAATCGTCATTTTGCAATAGTGTTCGGAGTGAGGGAATATTCCCGGGAATATTCCCAAAATTCCCGGGAATATTCCCGGAATATTCCCACCCCTCTGGGAAAGTTCCCGAGGGAATATTCCCAAAATTCCCGGGAATTTTCAATGAAAATTCCCGGGAATATTTCCAGTCTCATATTGATTTTTCTGACTATTTTTGACTTTGAAAAGTTTCCAAGGGAATATTCCCAAAATTCCCAGGAATATTCCAAAATTCCTGGGAATTTTCATTCAAAATTTCTAGCAAAATTCTTACATTTGAATATTTTACATTAGGCACCTAGGTAATCACTAGTCCTAGTCTCGTTTTGGTTTTCTCATCTGCTTTAGACTTTTTGTCTCCAGAGCGGCCAGCGTTGGACATAAAAGGGGTACCTAAGGGGTTGGACTTTGATAAGGGGTACCTAAGGGGTTGGACTTTGATAAGTGCATTTACTGCTATGAAGGGGTGAGGATGGCTGCTCTCCTAAAATTTAATTGTTGTGGGCTTGCTCTCCCCATTGAGCCGTTTTGCTCCTTTTGCTTGTCCACCTTCAACCCAAGGTTGTGAATGTGTAACTATGCATTTGCCATAAATCTGGTGAATTTTTATCCTAGATTACCTACCCCAAGAGTAAAAAACCAACTTCCATCTACTTCTTTACGACTGTTGAACATTTTGCAATACCTACACATCTTAGCATGCACCAGGTAGGTAATTCTACATGAAAATTCTACATTCTAGATGCAAATTTGGAAATTAAAACATGATCTTTTTGTCACTTTGAAAAAAATAAAAAATCGGAACAAATTCTTTTTGTTGGCCCAAAGCGTTTAGGTACAACTTCCCTTTGCATCTTTTGGTGTGCAGGTTAGACCCAGTCCGCCCACGCAGTTCCAACACGAGCAGTCGGCAGGCAATTTCAACACAAGATTTTGTCAGTAAAAGCCTCCAAAACCAGACATAAGCCTGCAGTCGCGAACTCTTGATCATGCCATCATGCTCGTCAAGAAGAAGGAGCAGATGTTTACAAATTTTTAAATACAAGTCTCTGAGTCGGGAGCAGCCCCACACGATGATTCCAAAGGATCAAAACTGCTCACTGTTGAACGAACTCTGCTAAGTAGGTAGGTACCTAAATGTGTAGTATGATTTTTCAAATAGAAAATTAGTCCGAAAGAAAGGAAAATTGGAATTTAAAAAAGCCATTCGCAAACAGGCCAGGAATAACCAGGTTTAAAAATCCCCCAAAATTGATTTTGAAAATACGCCGCCCTAGATTCACCCTTCCGCATCGTAATTACCCGAGAAAATGATATAGGTACCACAGAATTCACAGCCCGGCTGACTTTAACCATATTAATTATCAACATTTTGCTGCTTTCGTGCATTTTGCATTTTCACACCAGCCTGTACTGCTCTGGCGATAATGGTGAAATTACTCATATGGAAACTGGCAAAATGTGATAAATTTTCAAAATAATTTTCAAAATTTGAATTTTCCGAGGAATATTCCCAAAATACCTGGGAATGATCCAAAAATTCCCGGGAATAGTCCCAAAATTCCTGGGAATATTCCCAAAATTCCCAATGAGGGAATATTCCCGGGAATATTCCCAAAATTCCCGGGAATTTTCGTTTGTTCCCAAAATTCCCGAAAAAGGAATATTCCCGGGAATATTCCCTCGAAAATAAATTCCCGGGAATTTACGAACACTATTTTGCAACCAACACATCAGGAAATCACCCAGACAACCATTCCCCTTTTCACTTCCCCGAATCGCATGTTTTTGCTGTCTGCGATGCGTTGATTTTTTTTTCATTGAAGTTCCACAATTGAAGGTATGTATACTGGCAGCGGAAAAAGATTACCCATAGCCTACATGTGAAAAATTTCCATTCTTGAGATTTTAGCAAAAACTCCATGCTGCAGAAATAAAAGATCCATTTTCAACACCAATGTCAAATCTGACACCTCCAGAAAGCTCTGTTGCAATTTTGCGCTTTAATTTCTCCCAAATACATAAGAGTAAAAAGAAAGAAAAAAAAAGTTTCGGAGGCAACAGTTAGATGGGAAAAACACATGTGTGAGTAAGCTTTTTCCGCCGCCACTATACTTCAATTGTGCCACAAAGTACCACAAAATTGAAGTGCCACAGAGCTTGTGGTACTTCGGCGAAGCACCACAAGCTCTTGTCTCAACCTTGTCCCATCACTTGGATTTCCAGTGCTTCAATTTTGGATTCCAATGAAAAGGCGACGGCAAGCAGCAGGATGTGACTCGGGCAGGCAGAGCATGACGACAGTCATGTCCAATGATGACATTTAATTTTGTTTTAATTTTAATGAGAAAACAAGAAGGTTGCCCAATGCAGACAAATTTATCAGTTTCAACTCTAGCAGAACCATGAAATGCCGGGGAAAAATTATTATTGGTGAAAGTGACAAGTATTGTAAACAACATGGACAATCAAACCAAACTTACGTTTGTGGTGATCGATGCATGCAGCATAAGGTATTCATCCATCAGGAATCAATGATCATGCCAAGGTGCCGAAATTAAATTAAAAATTTAAACTGGGGACAGAGTCCCCACGCCGATGAGTTCGAAGGACAGAGTCCGGAGTCAGAAGGCAAAATCCAACGCCAATGGACCGACGCAAATGAGCAACAGATCAGTGCACCAGGCACCACGCCAAGACATCACAAAATGGACATTGCTCAAAAGAGGACAGCGCATCGGTTTCCAAATATGGTGGAGGAATAAAGTCTGGCGATGCAGACAAATTGCCAATGGGCAATCATATTTGTTGGTGGCAATGTTCATTTTTCATTCATTAAAAAGAAAATAAAAGTCAAAAAGCACAGGTCACACTGCATAAATGGTCAGATGCAGATGTCATCAAGAGTCCAGAGTGGAAGAGGTGAGCAGTTCAAATTGGTGCAGGTTGCTGGTTGCAGATGTGAATTGTGGCCAGTTCAGTTTTGTTTCAGTCGAGAAGTGATAAGGCCACACAGTTCGGAAAGTAGACCCTATGCAGAAATTGGCATGCAAAAAAGGAGAGAAAGAAATGGGGGCAGAAATTAGTAGGTAATTTTGCTGTGAAGACTATAGGTAAGTAACTATCTAAACTTCTAGTTTGAAGAAATGACATCAGTGAATTGCTTTTCAGGTGACTGCAAGATTTCAGCTGGCAATGCAAGTTTGTTCCACAGAAAAAGGTTGCGATAAAAAAGGAATATACCTGCGGTCTCATTTTTGAAGAGTATAAGTAGTTGGCACAAAGGAAATTGCATGCCTTGCTGGCTCTTGTATTATGGTCATTCCGAGTGAAGATCCAAGGCCCATCCCCCCAGCCACCTTTGTTGACAATCAGTGCTGCCAGATCGCGGGTTTTCCCGCGAAATTCCGCGGGTTTTGGATCTTCCCCGCGGAAAAGCCCCGTCCACATTCCGATGATCTCTTCGCGGTCCTTTCCCCTCCTTTTCCCTTTACCCCTCCTTTCGATAATGCAGCCGACGGTCGCGTTTCCTTCCCATCCCTTCCCCTCCCTTCCCTGGTATATGATGAACCTCTGCTGTTCACAATTATTGATGATTGCCTTAATGGCATGAAAACCTGTAGAACAGAGAAAATCTGATACCGATAAAAAAAAATTGGGTTTCGCGTGTTGCGGTTTTTTGGCGGGTCCGGCTGCGCAGTTCGCGGTTTTTCCGCTTGTTTTTCCGGCAGAGATTTTTTGTTCTTGGTTTCTCGTTTTTGGTGGAGTTTTTGATTTTTTCCAATTTTGGGACAAATTGTTTTGCTAGAAAAAATCGATTTGTCCATTGCCTGTCTCAGAGTTGATTTGGATTCATGTTTTTTCTTCTTGAATTTTCTTTTTTTTTTTTCCGTCGGCTGCTCGCGCGTGCGGTCGCGTTTCGTGGACGCTCCGCCGATTTTGTTGGCTTGGTGTCAATTTTTTGGGAATTATTTGATTTGTTTGTTCATTTTTCCTTGTTT
>JASGXE010015312.1:0-11681 GCA_030068105.1 Sinentomon sp. SZTP_YWyxl | reverse complement strand
GCGAGGGAAACTGCAGCGGCAGAAAGCCAATAACAAGGTGGGAAAGACAAGTGGAACGGAAGAGGTGGTGATGGCACATTATCGCGGCTTCAAAAACACGCACAAAACGTTGGTACCTCAGGGAGAAAATTTCTGTTCACGGCACGTGCTGACAGGCAACAAGAAAAACAAAATTTATCTGTCAAAATCCGCACGTTCAAAACATAAATTGGATATTTGCAGCTCCGTCAATCAACAATCAGTTTTGAAAAAAATTTGCCTCCACCGGGATTTGAACCCAGTACCTCTGAGTTGGTGGATGCATCCTCTGGTCATTAGAACACACGTGCGCTCGTTAAAAGCGGCCAATTAAGAGTGACGGCTTGGATTCTTCACCTTCGCGTGTCTGTTTCACAGTGTTTCAGTCAGCAGTCAAATTGAGAATTTAAAGAAGAACTTTTGTCCTGCTAGTCTGCTTCCAACCTGCTAAAATCATCCTGCTAAGACGCTGCTAGCTTAGCAGCTTCTAAATTTAGCAGGTTGATTTGAATAAGGTCCCAGAAGTTGTAACTTTACCCTTTTGTGAATATGTTTCAGCTTTTCAAAGAGGGCATTCCGATCTCTCTCTGTTCTTTGCAGGTTGAGCTTGAGAATCATATCGGATTCATGGGTGGTCTTCAACGGAATGGCAGCACCGGTGACACTGCTCCTTACTATGCAACATCGTTGCTTGAAATCATCTTTCATGTTTCAACGCGAATGCCTTCTCATTCACCGGAAAATATCCTACAGAAGGTCAGTTGGTGTTGGTCATCATTTTTGGCTTTCGTTTTTGGCTTAGGAACTTGGCTGAGCGTGAGCTAGGTCGGTGATAACTAACTTTGCGTTGAACAGAAAGCCGATAGTCAACGGCCTTGTTCTAAGGAGGCCAAGCTTAGCTTTCCAGGGCCGGTGGGCAATGATGACTAACTTTGCATTGCTGTTGTTACATCATTGGCCTTAACCTAACGGTCCTGACGTAGCTGGGCTGACATTTTTCATGCCAATGATGACTAACTTTGAGTTGAGATATTTTTATTTTTTTCTGGGTTTTATCTTTCCGTTTTGTGCTCACATTAGTTCTCTGTTGATTGTTGAATTTATATTTATTTTGTCTTCCAGACACGTCACCTGGGTAATGACGAAGTTCAGATAATCTGGTGTGAAAACAGTCGTGATTATCGCCGTGATATCATGCCAACCGAATTTGGTGACGTTCTCATCATTATTAGTCCACTGAATAAGTATAACTTGTACAGGGTGCACATTGATCGGAAAAAAGAGGTAACAAATGAAAGAACAATAGCAGCGTATTCCGTTGGGGGGGAGAGATAGAATATCGACCTACGAACATCCGCATTTATTCCTGATTTATGTTAATGAGAAGTGTAAGAAATGCATCAAGAAATCAGGAGGAAATTCTCTAAAATTTGCAGGCAAAAGGCATGGAGAGTTGGTGGTATGGTGAGGGATCACACGGTCTGTGAAAACAATTTGCATATTCAGTAAAGTTTTCATTGTTCTCGTCTTGGAATCGATGCTCACTGGGAATTTTGTCTATTCATAGGCTCAAGTTTGGAGATGAGAGCTTGACAACCATTGTGGGAAAGCCCACTTTTTTTTTATCAATTTTCGCTTGTAAAGTTTCTGATACTTTGATGCAAAGTATCGTGTGCTTCCTTCAAGTATCTAGGTTTATCTCACACGCCCTCCCACGCCCTGAATTATCATCATCGGAAGGGGTTGGATCAGTGGGAGTATAGTGGTGGCGAATTCATGTACTCATGCATGTGAAAAATTGTGACCGTTCAGATTTCGTCAAAAAAATCCATGCTGCAGAAATTAAAGATCCTATTTTATGACCGAGATCAAAATCTGATTCTTCTGGAAAGCTTTCTTGCAATCTTTAGCTTTAATTTATTCCACATGCAAAAGAACAAAAAAAAAAAAAAGAATGAAAAAAAGTTTCGGAGGCAACAGTTTAATGGGAAAAACACATGTATGAGCCATGAAACAGCCATCCACTACAAGCCATTTCAGATCGAAGCTTTGACATTACCGTGCACTGGTTATTGGAGTTGGTTATTGGAAAGGGATAGGCCGTGTGTAGAAAGTCTGAATGCTTGACGGAAGAATTGCTTCACATCATCAATTTGTTGATCACTGCAGGTCATTCTGAATTTGCCTGCACAATGAGAGAATGGAATTGCCCACGTGATTCGAAGGTGGACGTGACATCTTTGTGTAAGGCAGAGCAGTCAAGCTGATAAAGTTAGGAAAAGTGTCTGGTATTTTTGTCTGGTATGGTTGACAACAACAAACATGTGTTTTTGACACTTCATTTTGGGCAAGAAGTGAATGGCCAAAGGTCATAAGAGCTGTGGATTCAGCTCCTTTGCATGGAGTGAGATTGTCGCTTAATCAATGATTATGCCATCGGCTCAGAGCAAGTTATCCATAATCGTTTTTTATTTTCTTTTCTCCGCGGTTGTCCATCTAGTTTCCCTTTTTCGGTCCGCTGTTCGACGAAGTCATCATAAGCGGGAAGCTCCTGCCGCGTCTGGTCAGATCGACCGTCATTTCTGCGTCCAGAAACATCAAACTCATGCTGCCCTACTACCTGCCGTTGTGAGTTACGTAATTACGAAATTAAGTATTTTAAACCGACATGACGTCATCTGCTGCAGGTAGTTCGAAACAGGACGTTAAAACTAACCTTACCTCAACCCAACCTGAGCACTAGTCAATCACCCTGACCCAGATGAAATGAGGCTTCCGGATGAGACACTCCAGCTTTTCGGCAGGCTGGCCGGACTACTTACCTTTATGCAAGATGACATTTGCACTTATGAGGGGCACTTTGTTGATGAATGTTTTACCATTCCATAGAACTCACCACAGATGGTTTTTTTTAAACTAGGAGAATTCTGGTTAACAGTACACTCACTTCTCAACGATTTTCTCTCCATTTTGCGGGAGAGTTCCACTCAGCAGAACAAGTCTGTGAAATTGGAGAGAAAATAATCGAGAAGTGAGTGTATGTTTTGGTTGCAGTTCGGAATACCTGCCGACATCTTAAAAAAGCTGAACTGGACGATTTTTCACACACGCTCAAGTTGCCAAAATAGGACAGGATAAGGAGAGACTTGGATAGGTGTGTTAGGATAGGTTGGGTTAGGTGAGGTTTGGTTTAGTTAGCTTTAAGTATATCACAGAGCATTGGCGATAACTCGTTCAATTCAATGTCGGCAGGTATTCCGAACCGTTACCTATGTTTTACAATTCCCTCTCGACGACATCCCAGCAACAACGTGGGATGTTGTCAATCTGACGTGACCAACTGTTGAGCATATAGACTGATGACCGAATGCAGTCTTTGACCCACACAAATCCAGAAGCTCGACAGTTTCAGGTGGTAGTGGCAGTGGAACTTGCGACACGTGGTCCAACTCTCACTGGCAATTTTATTGCATCTACCATGGAGGTGAGGTAGTGTGGTGTTGTTTCTGGGATGCCAAGAGGGAATGGTTCATCACATACATGTTTTTTTTTTGTGTTTGTCGTCTGCAACAGTGGCAGATCCAGCACTCCACGAAGGCGGTGGGTCGAACGCAGTAGGTGCACGCCAGGCCCGAGATTTATGGCAGCACCCCAACAGGGTTCAAGAGCTCCAGGCAGGGGTATGGGTGGCTCAGAACCCCAAATTTTGATGAAATGTTAAAATTTGATTGAATTTGTGTGCAAGAATGCGGATTCCCTGAAAAAATGCAAAAACATTTTCCCTGGGAATGCAGGGCAGGGTGCTGTCCCATGTCCTTTTTTGGCCTCACTGTTAGGCCACAGAGTCCTAACTCGTAAGCTTTTTGCTAGCCTAGAGGCTTGCAGATTCTAAGATCCTGATGGCTCTTTTAGGAGTTGCACGAGAGTGGCCCCCTGCCAGTCGTGCTTCTCAGTGGCTGGTGGTGTGGTTGGTGTCTGTGTGTGTGTATTACAGATCTTTTTTTTGATCTCCTTGCAAACCACCCCCCCCCCTTTCATGTCAGGTGGACAATAAGATTACCAATCTTTCAATTTGTCACACAAACCGTCATTGTTTATCATATCCACAAAGCGATTTGTTTGTTTTTTCTCCAGCTATGAAGAAAGGTTCGAGTCGTTGAAGCAGATAATTGACAATCATAAGATGGATACGTCATTTGAAGACTTCATCCTACACTCGTTCTCACCTTCGCTCGGTCTGCAACAGCAGATGGTGGTGCCACCGGACGGTGCAAACGCAAACACCGCTTTGTTCCAGAAGAATGTCTCCATTGTTCCAACTATGCCTTCGTCATTGGGCGGTTCTTTCGGTACGCACTGTGTGGAACGTGGCACTTATTTAGTTCTCGCTTAAGATCTCTTTTGTTTCTAGAGTGGTTAGTAAATGGCACTTATTTCTTGCATCCAAGGGTGTTTGCAAATGACAGGGGGGAAATTTGTGTCAACACAATTGACAAGACAATTAGACATTTGAATTGCAATAATTCAACGAAACGAGCAGATAAATAAAATGCGAATCGAGCAAGCTTAGCCATTGCGAATTGACAGAGAATTGATTGTCATTGCGATTGATCGGAGAATGATGGATTCGTGACTGAACTATTCAAGATTGGAATGGAATGACGAGGCATTGCTATCGACACGTTAGAAAACATTTGGGTCAGTAAAGAAAAAGAAAATGGGCCAAAAGCAGAAACCAAACATAACTTTGCGGGGTGTCCGCTGTCCGCTTGTCTAGGTTTGGCTTGGGTGGGGGAGCCTCCTCTGTTGAGAGTGTAGTTGTTTCTTCGCAGAAAAAGCCGAGCTTTCTGGAAGACACAGCTGGTCACTCAGTGACGCTTTTTTGTTGCGTTTTTGTCGGTACAGTTACAGAAATAATAATGTGCTCATTTATTAGGACATATGGACACAAAAGCACTTGCAAGAGCGAGGAACCCATCCAAATGGCCTTGTCGCCAGAAGAAAAAAATGGACACTTTGGCTGTGCGAAACTGCCAAATTTGTGTTAAAACTAAAAGTGAACCAAAATGAGCCTTTTTGAAAGAAATTTCTCCTCTTTTCGTTCGCATAGAAACTGCTGAACGGAGAATGATAGCCTGAACCGAAAATGTGCAAAATAGCGTATTTTAACGCTGAAAAAGCGCATTTTTGACGACATATTGCTGTTCTTGTGACAATTTGATGCAGTGCCATAAAAAGTATTGTGCCAACAAACCAACAACATTGCAGGCAGATGCCAATTTATGGGCTCATTCTTGTATCTGAGAGGTGAAATTTTCAAGAAATACGTGCACTGCATTGGCCAAGTACAGCATAGTTGTGTGAAAAAAGCAACAAAAATATGGTCAGATGTCATCATGCTTCCTGCTTGTGATTTCGTTTCTCGATGCCGACTTAAATTTTAAGTAAAATTTTCTTTCGTCTTTTCCAAAGGTACTCAACAGCTACCACCTTCCTCATCCCCTTCGTTTGGTGATGGACCCCATTACTGTCAGCCCCCCACCATTCCCACCCATCAGCAGCACCATAATGTACCTTTTCCATCGTCCGGGGTTGGAGGTGGGACGGTTAGATCATCCACAGGTGTTCTGATCCAGAATATGTCACCAAAATCATCCTCACAAAGTGCCAGGAGACATGGTTCGTATGCAATGCGACATTTATTTCTCTAGTTACGAGTAAATGATTAAACGCACTTTAAATTGACATCTTCTCCATGTTTTCTTTCTTCGACACACGACGTGTTTCGGGGTGTCACGCTCGAGCACGTCTGCTCATTCGACCAGCACCTTACGACGGGAGCGTGACGCCCCGAAACACGTCGTGTGTCGAAGAAAGAAAACACGGAGAAGATGTCAGTTAAAAGTACGTTTAATCATTCAATTGTTAAGTTCTCTCCGAATCAATGATCGGATTAAGCTAATTAATTTCTCTCTTTCCCTCTCTCACTCTCCCCCTCTATCCGCCTGTCACTCTGTCTCTTCCCCCCCTCTGTCTCCATCCTATGCAATCCGTCTCCAGCAGGAGGTCAAATGGCCCCGTGGGTCAAAAAACAAGAAAATTGCCCAATGCTTTCACATTAAGCGTATAGGCTGGCCAATTTTATTGTCACCCATTGGGCATAACAGTGTGCGTAGAATATGGTCTGTGTAGAGTTTTACCATACCATTTCACCACTGTCCGCCACCCTTCCTCCCTCCCTCTGTCTTTCCTCCCTTTGTCTTTCTCTTTCTCCGCCTCCATCCTTACCCTACACGTCTCCCGCCTCTCTTGGATTTTCTCCTCAAAACCAAAAGAAGTGAAAATGAGTAATGGGTTTGAACAGGTGTTTTGTGCTTTGCTAATCTTGGTGTGAATTTTGCAGCTTCAAGAAAACAGGTTTTGCCACGACCATTTTGTCTGTGCATTCAAGACTTATTTCCTCCTTGAAAGCCTTCAAGATTGTTACTGGAAGCATGATCTTGCTGGTAGACAGGATCGGGATCAGTTGTGGATCAAACTTAGCTGTTGAACTGGTCCGTCCATAGGAAGCTGCCGTTCGGTTTACATGACAGTCCGCACTGTTCGGTTCATCTCACATCTCACTTTGAACTGACAATTTCAGCACGAGCACCACGAACGGGCAAATCAGACATGTTGAAACAAAATAAATAAAACTCACAGCCGAATCCGTTTGAAAGATTGCAACAAGTGCAACGTTTCGCTCCCGCAGCGTGGAGCTTCTTCAGGCGAACCAGCAGTCCACGCTGTGGGAGCGAAACATCGCACTTGTTGCAATCTTACGAACGGATTCGGCTGTGAGTTTTATTTATTTTGTGTCAACATGAGTCTCACTTTGAACTGGTACATCCTCGGAAACCCTGTTCAAAGTGAACACAAAAAATGCCACGCCTGGAGTTGATCGAGAGCTCCAAAATGCAACAGATTTGTGGTTCTCACTGTTCTGTCAACATACGATCCAACAAATTTTCACGCCTTGTTGTTGGTGTTGATTATTTTTTTGAACGTAGAAAATGTTGGGATAGCTCTTGGAGAGGATGAGTTTACCGATTTCTACTCCTGACATGGATTGAATCCGCCTCACGTTGCCATCAAAGCCATCAGGTTCCGTCTCCAAAGCCATGATACTTGTCAGAAGTCGAGTTGTGGTGGCAGCTTCAGGTCCTTATTGTATTCCAATTGAAAAGTATGGGCGGGGGTAGGGAATTTACTGGCGATGGCTGTGCTGTGCAAGTGAATCCCCTCTCCCTCCCTGTGCTATTGGAATACTTGGAGAACCTGCCGGACCTCCACAACTCAACTTCTGAGACCAGTCGGCTCTGAAGAAGGGAACAAGACGGGTCTCGAAATGTGAGGCAGATTCAATCCAAGTGGACTGGAAATTGTCAAACTCACCCTCTTCAAGAACGATTTCGAGTTGAACAACCCCCTCCAAGTTTCCACCCTTCTCTGTACTGGGTGGGTATGAAAGATGTGACAAAAATTTGGGCAATTGTTCTTCATGCAATACTAACAAAACCGAAACACTGAATTTCTTTCAAGGGTTTTTCCCCTCCTTCAAGGGTTTTTTTCCCACAGAAAGTTCTGGACCCCCTCCTTCAAGGGTTTTTCCCAACAGAAAGTTCTGGACCCCCTCCTTCAAGGGTTTATCCCACATAAAGTTCCGGTTGCCATGGCAACTGCACATTTTTATGCGGAAAAAGTCGTGAAGGAGAAGGATTTTGACAAAACGTGCCTTCCATTTTTCTCTGGTTCAGGACAGTGTTTTATTTCTTTTTGGTCCAATATGCCCCCGAGTCGTTTGAAGTCCAAAAAAATCCTAAATGATATAAATTTGCAGGCATGGTTAAAGCCAAACCAAACAAAAATGAAACAGAGGTGTTTTGCCAAAATACCACTCGTGGTTTTTTCCCTAATACCCCTAAAGGAGGGGGTTTTTCGAAAAAAATCAGTCCTTCATTTTTGTTGGAATTGACATGAATTTCCCCAAATTTTTGGCACATCTTTGCAATTCAGCCTGTTGTTGTCTGAGAAGAAAATGGTTTGAAATTTGAATGAAGCAAAAGTGAATGTCAAACTTGGATCATTATTTTTTTGTTTTTATTTTTTATTGTTTTGTTTCTTTCTAATCAGTGCTGGAGAAGTCTGAGAGCTTCGAAGAGTCCAGCGAACTGGATGACACAGTCTCAATATCTCCAAAATCCCTGAAGAAAATCTCCAGCATATCAACTCAAAAGGCAAGGCGGTCACTACCCGTTTCGACGCTGACCTCAGTCGCTCAACAGCAGCATGCAAAGTTGACCTCGACGAACAGCAGTGCCAGTTCGGCTTGGTCACCCCCACAGAGTCCGACCAGCAAGCTCAGGCAGTTTATACATCGACCGTAGAATAAAATTATTAAACGCACTTTTGATTGACGTGTTCTCCGATTTTCCTTTCCTCGACGCACGACACGTTTCAGGGCATCATGCTCTCGTCCTCAGGGGTGTTGATCGAATGAGCAGACGACACGTCAGTTAAGGGCGCATTAGATGAACTTGCCAGTGTGGCAGCTTGACCTGGTCTGTACTGCTGTCTTGTGGTCTGAATGAAGGGCTTCCAAGAATGGTGTAGTGGCATTTTTTCACTTGAATTGATGGCATTGTCCCCCAATTTGGCTGAGTGCCAATTCGGAGAATGGCTGGAGGTTAGGCAGTGTCCTCAACTGACGTGCCGTCTGCTCATCCGATCAGCACCTGAGGACGGGAGCGTGACGCCCCGAAACGCATCGTGTGTCGAGGAAGAAAGAAAAACACGGAGAAGATGTCTATCAAAAGTGCATTTATTTATTTTGTTGTTAAGTTCTCTCCGAGTCTCATCAATGATCGGATTAAATTAATCGATCGTAGAGTTCTTGCGCTGGGATACGCTGTCATGCTGTAGTTCTATCAGCCACTCTCGACTGACTAGTCTACCATAGATTAGTTGTCAGGATTAGCAGAGCTGGAGTTGCTGAAGTAGTCACTCAAACAATACTGACTCCCATGATCCAATATAGGTACTTGCCTTAAGGGAGTCGTTATTTTTCTGTGAGTGTACAGTGTTGACATAATTGTTGCATTACACATTTTTGAACTTTTCCCATTTGTAAGCTCGTCCGGAAACTCTTCTTTTTCAATCAGCCAAACTCTTATTTCCATGCTAAATCAGAATTAAATGTCCACCAGCTTTTCTATTGCTGCAGAGAAATTCTGGGTTTTCATAAACGACCATTTTTGTACATGAATGACCGCCACCAATGGTCAGTGGAGCAACAAAATATCATGATAATATTATATTATACAGGGTGTCCCGTAAATCAACCCACCTGAATATCAAAACAGATTCCACAGGAACGTGTAAATCGAACTTGAATCAGTGGAAAAAAGTGATCCGACACCCCATTACTGAGTTATGACCCCCCAAAACCCCCCAAAATAGCCCCTTTTATGGTATTCATGGGGGAGGTAAGATTTCACCGTAGAACTGTCAAATTTTCAAGACAGGTTCTACAGTTATTACCTCCCCCATGAATACCCCAAAAGGGACCATTTTTGGGGTTTTGTGGGGTCATAACTCAGTAATGGGGTGTCGGATCACTTTTCCACTGGTTAATTTCGATTTTTATGGTCCTGTGGAATCTATTCTCAAATTTCGGTGGTTGATTTACGGGACACCCTGTATATGCGAATATAAAATATTTCTGATAATCATAAAGACTGCATTACAATAATCATTTTTTTCATGAAGTACCTAAGTATCGCCAGTGGAATACCGATAGAAAAACATCACATTGAAAATGAAAAAATGCAAAACATTTATGATGGTCATAATATAACATGACACATTGTTCATTTTGTGAATGTCGTCACCGGTGTGGTGCTGTTCACAAAAATGTCATGATGACAACAGAGTGTTCTTTTTATGATGATTATAAATGATTGTTTTATGCATGACAAGAAATATAAAATATTTGTGATGATCCATAAATATCAAGGTTGCCTTTTGAAAAATTACAAAATATTTACGATGAATATCATAAATATCACAGAGATAATAAATGACCATTTTGTGCATGAACGAAACATCACCGGTGAAAAACTTCAGCGCAAATATCATGATGATATTTTTTAAACATTTATGAATGAAACATTTATGGTTCTTCTAATGATCGTAAATGTTGAACAAGAAAGAAACAAACTGGCCGCTAACCGTTCGTAAACAACTTGAAAATGGCGACGTTTCGCCCCCGCGGACGTGGGGCTTTATCAAGCAAAATCCAACAGATCGCTGGTCTCCTTCACTTCTTCTTCAAAGTTTGTTTCTTTCTTGTTCAACATGTTTCCCGTTCGTGGTGCCCGTGCATTGATCGTAAATGGTTGGCCTTTTGTACTTTATGAAGTTTTGTAAAGACTTTGTTGATCATTCATTTGTTATGTTGTTCATAGTCTTTTTAAAAACATAAAATTAAAACATGCACTGACTTGTACTTAAATTGAAATTATCGATATTTAATTAAAGCACTTTATCCTTTCGACCAAAGAAATCTATATCTGCTGTTGTAAAGTTTGATAGCCTTGCTGTTTGAGGTGGATTGCGGGGTAGGGGTAGTTCCCCCCCCCCCCAAAGTTTGGCATTGGTTTCCTTTGGGAAAGCTTTTGTTTGGAGAAATCTTTGTTTGAAGTCTCGTCGCCTGGACCCTTGGGTGATGCAGTAACGGAATGTGTGTTCGCATTCACGTGTTTTGTTTTCCCCATTTAACTGTTGCCTCCAAATCTTTTTTTACTCTTATGCAGGCGGTTGCAATTAAAGTGCCAGAATTCAATGAGCTTTCTGGAGGTGTCAGATTTTGGCCTTGGTTAAAAAAGAAGTGAAAAAAGAATCTTTCATTTGTGCAGCATTAAGTTTTTGCGAAATTCTAAAAAATCACAATTTTCACATGAAGTTGAGTGACAAGATTTTGACACCGCTAACCTTACATATTACAATTCTTTGTAAAAACCCTTGAAAATTGTCATCTGGGTCGCATTCTGAGGACCAGTCCTTGTTTGATCGCTCTGACTTTTGAGGGATGCTGTCTCCCAAACCCCCCCCCTGCCAGGAGCCCAATCCTTGGAAACCTTCTGGGGGTAGTCGTAGTGCCACCCCAAACTCCACTTTTGTTGCCTGCGACCACTATGGGATGCTCATGGATGCAGCTTTCCCTCACTTGAGAAAGCCTTAAATTAAAAACCCAGGGAAATGAGGTTTCAAAAATCGCTGGAAACCTTGGTATGATGCAAACTGTTGCCAAAAATCAAGAAAAACTTGTCATTCTGCCCCCTCCCACGCTTTCCTCTAAACTCAGAATCACCCGGACCTTTGTCTCTTATCATATCCCCTCTGAGAATGAAGGTTTTTCAGTTATCACGGTCGCAATTCGTAGAAATACTCCGTCACGCAGTTGGCAGGGTGTTTCTTTGCTGTGGGATGAAAATAATATGGAGAAATTTGGTATTACTCATCATTCTTGTTTTGTAATGACATTTTTCAAAAACATGATCATCCGATTTGTCGAGCAGAGTATTAATTATCAGTAATTATTATCAATTAAATGAATTATCGGA
>JASGXE010015311.1:0-13297 GCA_030068105.1 Sinentomon sp. SZTP_YWyxl | reverse complement strand
ACAGGGAATGATGATGAAAGTGGAGACGAGATTCTCGGGCAACCTGACCAGAGCTGGAAGTGGCCAAAACCAGGAATGATGGTGAAAAGAGAGACGAGATTCTCGGACAACCTGGCCAGAGTTGGAAGCGGCCAAAACAAGGAATGATGAATGATGATGGTGACGCTGTTAGCCGTCCCTCTTCCCTATAAATCGACGATAAAGCGTGGCCGGTCATTAGAGGGCCCGAGGACAGAGCAAGGGCATTAAATTAAAACTATAATGCCCCGCTCACCTCGGTCGCCGAAAACCGACCCAGAACTGGCAAGTCGAGAATGGCGCCGTTGCCCAGGCACAGACTACGAGGAAGTCGCGTCACAAACTGGCCCGGTAGACCGATGTCTCCGAGTTAGAGTGGAAATTGGGGTTGAGATAGACTGCACATTCAGTACGGTGTGCAACAAGTCAGGAGTTCTGTTGGACAGTACTTTGCACGGTAGACCGATGTCTCCGAGTTAGAGTGGAAATTGGGGTTGAGATAGACTGCAAATTCAGTACGGTGTGCAACAAGTCTGGAGGTCTGTTGGACAGTACTTTGCACGGTAGACCGATGTCTCCGAGTTAGAGTGGAAATTGGGGTTGAGATAGACTGCACATTCAGTACGGTGTGCAACAAGTCAGGAGTTCTGTTGGACAGTACTTTGCACGGTAGACCGATGTCTCCGAGTTAGAGTGGAAATTGGGGTTGAGATAGACTGCAAATTCAGTACGGTGTGCAACAAGTCTGGAGGTCTGTTGGACAGTACTTTGCACGGTAGACCGATGTCTCCGAGTTAGAGTGGAAATTGGGGTTGAGATAGACTGAAAATTCAGTACGGTGTGCAACAAGTCTGGAGGACAGTACTTTGCACGGTAGACCGGTGTTTCCGAGTTAGAGTGGAAATTGGGGTTGAGATTAGACTGCGAATTCGGTAAGTTGAGCAACAAGTCAGGAGTTCTGCGTGACAGTACTTTGCACAGCAGACCAATGTCTCCTATACGGTCGACATTTCGCAATGTAGCGATGAGTTCAAGACGGAAGCCAGACCTGCATCCTTGCTGCAACCAGCTTTGGTCGGCTCGATTGCGTGTTTATGTCAACAGAGATTTTTAATGATCATCACCGGATTCACAGGATTTGACGATTGAAAAGTGGCTGACAGAAACGCAGCAAGTTTGCTTGCTCCGCGCATGGAAGCTCAAACAAGACAGCAGCTCTGCGTTGGAGCTGCTCTATTCCCCTTTGAGACAGGCCGGCATCATCCAGCATTCGCAGGAATTCACATCAGGGCAAAACAAGAGACATCTTTCGGCAATTTCATCAAGGGAAAATCAAAACGCCGAAATGTTCGAGATGTCAAAATTTTTATATTTGCTCGTGAAGACAAGGAACAAGATGAAGAAGCCACATAATTTGAGGCAGTGCCCTCCAAAAGTGTTTGGAGGCAGACATAACTGGAGCCAGTTTTTGCAGATTACAATACGAGCATAGGCATACCAATAGGAACATTGCGAGCCTGCGGATATTATAGCCGTTGGAACTGGATAAGTGTCTCTGTGTGTCTGAAACAGGACTTTTGAGTTGAATTTCATTCAAATTGCAAAAGTATGGCAATTGCAATGCAGAGCTATGTATTTTAAGCGTTGTCGAAATAAGGGGAAATATCTGCAACAATCAAGCAAGAATCCAATCTCCGCTTTGAGGATGACGGGTAAAGTAGGTATGGTGAAATAAACAGGAAGCACGTGATTTAAATGGATAAAAACACAAATAAAATTTAAAACAATAAGGCGGAAGTATTCAGTTAATAAAACTTAACATCGAAACATGAATAAAATGCATTATGGTATTGGATGACTGCGAGATAACGAAGTAATCTGTTAAGAATCATATGTCCAAAATAATTTTGAAGCCGAATTTGAGACCGTTGCCACCAAATGACAAATTGTGTTCTTGTTCGTCACCTTATTCTTAAATTGTGTTCTTGTTCGTCACCAATTCATTTTGCACTTTCGCAAAATAATTTTCGTTAAAATTGTGCATCAACAATGTTTTTTTTTATTTTACGGGTTCCGATCAGTGAAATGCGTTGACAACAGCAAGGTTGGAACCAAGATTCAGGCTTTGTGGTAAAACATTTTCCAGCACTTTAAAAATTATCCGAATGTCGTTGTATCCAGATCTGTTGACCTGCATGTGAACCTGATGAGGTGGTCCTGAATGGGTTCTTAGAGCATGTCAATTCGAAAACTAAAAAATGTAAAAAGCACCAGATGTTGCTGAAACAACGTGAAATTCGGGCATCAGCTACAGTGAAAACCTTGAACCGTTTTATTGTTTCTATTTTATTTTTGTTTTATTTTATTTTTTTATATTTATTTTTTGTTTTTGTTTTATTTTTTAATTTTTGCAGTTTTTATAAGTTTTATCCGTTTTTCAGTTTTTATTTCCATTCCTTTTTATCTTTTTGTGAATTTGAGAATTTTTTGCGATTTTATTTTTTTTTCGTTTTTATTTTATTCTTTTAGCAAAGTTTTTATTTAATTTTTAGTTTCTATCTTTTTATTTTTTTTGGACTCGTAAGGCATATCTTTTGCTTATCAAGAGGCTTGGTGTGACCAAAGGGGGTGCGATTTACGACGGAGAAAATCAGGTCTCCATAAATTGATATTTCAGTTGTTTTGGTCCACCCGGGAGCACTGAGCCTTCTGCCGGTTTCGTTTTTCACGCACAGCCACCAGCCAACCAAGATGTGCTGGAGAAGCCCCAATCTCAAGCTCCGCACTCCAACTCAGGAGTAGGTATATCATTAAGCAAAACTAATAATTAATGTCAGCCGGCAGCAAGAACCACAATTATTTTTGCGTTTCATGTATTTTACAACAGCATAACATCGAGCAAATAACAAATAAAAATACACGGAGGTAGGATGTATATTTTTATGAAAATCAAGATTCCTGATATGATTAATTGATTATGCTGCCTGTTGGGAATAAATTAGGAAACACAGTCCTTGCAACTGGGTGATCACACGTTGGATGTTTCTTGCGAAGGACTTTTGGGAGTACGTGGTTGCGAGCCAAAAAAATTCTGAACTTGGAAAGAGGACTCGCGTGCGACAACCCATCGCACGACTCGAAAGGGTGATCTTTTGCCCAATTCCACTCATTCCATTTTCAGAAGTAAAAAAAGAGGCAAGACCACATGAAAGTTTGTTTTTTTTTGTTGTATTTAATATTTCAGCTGCGATAGAAATGCAAACTTTTGAGAAATAACAAAAATGACAAAACGAATGAATTGAAAAGCGACGAAACGTGTGTGGCAAAAATAATTATCAATTAGCAACACGAGAATGGAGAACATTTGATGAAGTTAATCTCAGGTATAGCAGGAAAATTTCTGATCAAAAATAAATTTCTTCCTGCTGAAATTTTTAAATTAATTAATTAATTTAATTTTTAATTTATTTTTAAATAATTAAGCAATTAATTCGTTCATTTAATTTTTGATTTAATTTCCTCTTGAGTTGACGGACGCACGTGCACCACAAGTCAACAGATCCTCACAGAACCAACTTTTTTGCCAAGCTGTGAAACGCCTTCAGCAAAACCTATTCAATAAAATTTTCACAAAAAATTCTATTTTTTCTTTCTCGCTGTGTGATTTTGTTTTTTGACCGTTGGTCGTTGAGCGTCCACACGTTACAGCTGGGTTAACTATTTAGTTGGTTTAATTTTTGCTATGGAATTTTGGAATTTTGGAATTTTGGGGAAAGCAGAGTCCCATTTGAAATTCTATTTTGGACCACTTGTACATTCAGGGCTATTTTGTTCCGTTCTCTTCTTGAGAATCTTCCCCAAAAATGAGAATTTGTTGCTGACTCCAATTAACAGGCAGTTGCGTGCGGTCTCAAACAACAGCCGCGTACCTTCCGAAAACAACTCTGCGACCTTTGGAGCCTCCTGTACCAGAAGTTCTTGACGCGAGAGGAGTCGGCTGACAAGCTCCTAATGGATGTTTTGTCCCTTCTTGATGTCCTTGTCCTTCCTCAAAGAAGCATTTGTTGAAGTTGCTATTAAAGTTGAGTTTAACATGAGATGGGGCCTAGCGATAACATATTCGAATCACCAAACCGCGGAACACAACGTAATTTTTCAAGAAATATAAAAGTGTGTGTTGTAAAACCGGCGCGGTGTAGGGTTACGGATTGAACAACACCCCCTCCTGTTCCCAAGGGTTACTCATGTTCTGCTGTCGGAAATGTGAGCTTTTTCAATATTTCTTCATTTGTTGTGAGAAAGGATAACAGTTGGGTTGTTTTTTTTCATATTAATTGATCAACTCGCATGCCTTCATACAATTTGCGTTGCCTCATAATTCCGGCACATGGAAGAGTGGCGGCGGAATTAATGTGGCTCATAAAAGGAAAAAAAATTTCTGTTCAGATTTTAGGAAAAAATCTATACTGCAGGCATCTGCAGGTAAAGATCGTCTTAACCGAGGTCAAAATCTGAAACCCTTATCGAAAGCTTTGTTGAAATCTGTCGCTTAAATTTTACCGCCTGCATGAGAATAAAGAGAAAGAAAAGTTTCTGGTGCAACGGTTAAATTGGGAAACACATGTCTGAGTAGGCACATTAATTTCGCCGCCACTATACATAGGAAGATGGCGCCGACGCTTATTCTTTTGGGGGCGCTAATGATCTTGCGAATTTTTCAATGTCGCGATTTTGAACATGCAGAGTGAAGATTTGTGATATAAAAGGACGCACAGTTCAATTCAACGCCGTTCATGGTGCCATGACATTGTGAGTCCGAAGTGAAAATCACTGGCAGGTCAATGTGAATTCGATGAAAACCGACAGCGAAAAGAAATTCCGGCTTCATAACAAGCTCGTCAACTGACAAGCGAACAATCCAATCATGAACGCAGTCAGCAAGACAAAGTGTTCATTGTTTTGATGAACTGCGAAACCGCGCGATTTCACACCATCATGCAAAAAAGTTGAACGAAAAACTCAAAACATGCAATCCCAACAACAGTGTGTTTGCGGGGTTGCGATTGAGGGCCAGATATAGGAGTTTGGAAGGACGAAGTTTTTCTCAAAGGACAATCCACAAGACACTTAACCAGACCACACCTGGTCTTTTAGTCCCTAATGTGACGAAGAAAATAGGTAATTTTGATGGAAAAAAGTCTGTGGCCCGTTAGAAAAATTTTGGAACGAATGGGATTTGAACACGGGACCCCAAAACCATAGCGTCAGATACAAGCACATCAATCGACATCTCAGACCAGTCGGCTACAGCAGACCGACGCTGGGTTTCTCCTTGCGAATATTTATGCAAAATTTCTGGATGTGCAGGGCAATTCCGCTCTACCTAAAACCCGGAACTGTTACCAAAATTCCAATGAAGCAGCCCGTTGACACCCGGTCAGCAGGCAGGAATTGGAATTATTGGTTTTTTGCGCATTATTCCACATATTTTGAAATTTATTGTTTTTGAAGTCCGAAAAACACAATCTCAAGAAACACACTCTTTGGCTGTTCACATCCAATGCCATTGGCACCATCCGCAATTGTGTCCCGACTGGTTGCCGACCGAAACCACATAGTTATTCGAAAATTGGACGCATGGTCGACAATATATGCACACGTCGGCAAAAAGAGAGAAATGACCTTTGTGCCGACCACCTGCCGACGGAAAAAAGTCATCGAGCGAACTTTTGCCGACGTTTCGGATTGGACGTCCGGGCAACGTCGACAAAAATTTTCCCTGACGTTGCGCCGCGTTCATCCACTAAAATGTGCCGTTGGCCGACTGTCGCCCGACGCATTTTTCGTCGGCAGACGTCGGCACGTTTTCCCAGTTTGCCAATGACGGCAATACGTCGGCACAACATCCAATTTTTGAAAATTGTTGGCAACCCTTTCGGTCGGCAATCCTTTCTCCAAAAAGGCATCGTTCTGCCTGGAAGATGCAACAATGTATGTCTTTGAGAATATGTGGGGCAAATGTCTCCGGCATGGCAAAGTCCAACACATGTGGTCATTTTGGTTTTTGTGGCTGAAGGTAAGTCATATGACAACGTTCAAAACTTTTTTCTGTGAAGGAATCAAAGAGATTGATTACTTGCGTTTAGTCGCAATTCCAAACTGCAAATTTCTCAACTCTTCTCCTGGCCCCTCATTGCACATGCAGCCCAAGGGGGCTTTATTTGTGTGTATGGGGTCTTTTTGAAAAAAGCCGGAGAGAGGGGATAGGGAGAGACAGACAAGAGAGATGGTAAGAGACTGAGAGAGGGAGAGAGAAGAGAGAGAAGCAGAGAGAGGGAGTGAGAGGGAGAGAGAGGGCTGGAGGGAGGGAGAGGCAGCCAAATGGCTTTTGGCGAGGTCTCTGTGAATTGAGAACATAATTGCATTGGGTGACATGAATTTGACACACGGAGCGACACCCCATATTAGAAATCATTTCCCATGAGGCGCCCGGGCACGGTATCATTCGTGATAGAAATGGACAGCAGTTTCTGTGTTGTGCTGTTTCCGCACCGCGTCCAAAGTCAATTCGAGCCAAAAAATTTGGCCAACTCAGAAGTCGATGTGACATCCTTGCAAGTGGCTGCTGTCATACCTCTTGCCCATAATAAAGTCGTTTTGGCAGTCGCTCATATCACATGAAGGATGCGTGCATGGTCGACTTTATCAGCAATCGGCAGCCGAGCGTTCTTCGTTTCTTTCGTCATTTCGATTGTTGTTTTGGTTGACAGGGGATTCTCGGCGCTGAAACCTGCTTCGGCCACGCCCATATTCAACACGCGAAATTCACATTTGCGCCATCGCAGCCCATCAGGTATGGTCGACCGAACGCCCCGCGCCCCACCGTCTGTTTGAATGCGCCACCGCGCGCTGCTTGCGTGACGCCTCCCCCTCCTGAAGCGGAAACCCGTCGAGCACTGTGCAGCAAAGGCCCAAATAAGGAGAAACGAAGGCAAGATGGCTAATGCACACATTAGAGACACCTCTGAATGTGGGCTAAATATTCTGTTGGTGTCGACATATTTTTCTGTGAAATTTTTAATTGAAGTTGCTGATGGTGTATAGATTGAGTCTGCTGATAAAGGTTGAGACAAAATAAAGAATGAGGGTGTCGGGTGCGAGTGGCACATGTCACGCAAGAGATTTTGACTAGTCGGGCCAAAAACCATTCTGGGGGACATCCTTGAATTGACAAGCTGTCAGTTTTGTGGGGGCATAAAAGCCTGCAGCATGTGTTATTGACAAAATACAGAATGGGTCCTGAAGTTTGGCGCAAAATGTGTTAAAATATCTCGTGGGTTGAAATTGATGAGACTCCAAAAGAGGTTGATGCCAGAATGTTAATGCTCCCTAATTCATTTTGCAGCAATGTTTAAGAATCTTAAGTATCTTTAAGTATCCGTTGAAGTATCTGGAAGCAACATGGGTAGCCACTCATCCGGAAGAGGTTTATCGCAGCATGTTATAATGTTTCCTGCTTCATTTTCTTTTCAATTTCAGACGGATGTTTCCAACGGTCAGGGTTAGTTTTTCATCAGGTCCAGCAGGAGGTCCCCTTGGAATTGCCATTCCATATTTTGTTGGTTTCGGAACCAATGGTTGTGGCATCCGACCAGATCGCCGGTATAACGTCTGCATGGACATAGTGCCGGTTGACAACAAACGATACCGCTATGCTTACCACAGGTCGTCGTGGCTTGTTGCCGGGAAAGCGGATCCTCCAGCTCCCAATCGGCTCTACATTCATCCTGACTCACCTTTTACCGGGGACCAATTGAGGAAGCAGGTCATCTCCTTTGAAAAGGTCAAGCTGACGAACAATGAGCTCGACAAAAACAAGCAGGTCAGTGTCTCCGACATTTATGGATTTTCTCACATTTGTATGGAATATGGTGTCGTTGATTGGGATCCGTTTCGTGTTCACAAACTCCTCTTCAGACACGTGATCTTTAATTTGCATTTTCTGAAATTCGCCACAAGTGATGTCCGAATTTTTGAATTTTGTCGAGTGAAGAAAGGTTGCCCACGGATAGGTTGAAAGCTCACTTGTATCACTGATGATTTTGTTCTCCACCTGGGTTGGTACTGACCATCATATATACTTCATTTTCCGATGGGGTGATCCAGTGTGGATTAACGCTAATCCGAGGTTGCGAAGTAAATTTTGCCATTTACTTGAATGGAAAAAATTAGCTCGCAACTTCGGATTAGCTTTAACCCACACTGGATCACCCCACGGAATTTTTTATTTTTGAAAATCTTCTGAGAGGAGTTTGCACTTAGGAGGTCAACAAATAACCATAGGACGACATCCACACTTCAAATGCATATTTGTACAGTCACAGAAACATTAATGTTCCTCCCATAACGGCGGTGCCAAAATGTTGGTTCAAATGGGCATCTGGATTGGTGGTTTGTTGGCACAATACTTTTCATGTGTGACTGCATTTGTTACAATAACAACCATATGCCCACAAACCAACAACATGTTGTCCCCATTAATGGTTATATCATTGTTTCTGTAACTGTACAAGAGTTCAACATCGAAGGAATACCTTTCCGAATAAATGTTTAACAGAACAACATAAAGTCCAAACCTCATGCCGCAAATCTAACAATTGTTTTTCTTCAATGGACAGGTGTTTGGTATATTGACTACACGAAATTGTTATTGTGTCATTAAACTTTTGTTTATAGAAGGTTATTTCCACACGCAGTAATTGAAAGGGTGTGCTGGCTGTTAAATATGCATCATGCGCAACAGGTATTATCGCACGGTGAACATATGGCAAGACGAATTGGATCACCTAAAAGAGTTCCCAGAAATCAAATTCAAAATATTCATATATTGTTCATCTGAAATCGGGGAAAATTATAAATCTTCCGGTTGGAGGGAAATTCTACTTGAACATTTCACTATCCACTCCTTATGTACTCTTCGAAAAAGTGGTTTCCCATTCGCCTTGTTCGGCACATGCGTCCTCATCAATTTCAATAACATCTTCAATTTATTTTCAATAATCTGGGAAATTGCTCAGATTTGGGTAATGACACGTTTGCATGGAGAAACAATCGAAACCTAGAGTATTATCAGCTCAAGCGCATGCGTATACATGCGAGGCAGGTGTCCAGGTGATCCGGATGAGATAGGTTTACCCTTTTCCTGACAACATCAGCGAAATATCCAAACGTCGTATTACTGTAAAACGATGGGTTTCTCTGTAGTTGTTATTTTCTGAGTTAAGTATCCAGAGCCGTGGGTTAAAAACTGTTGCCATCATTTGTTTATTCCCAGCTGTCTCTGCGAATTTGATGTTTCGAAAATGAGGTTCGTACATGCGCACACAACTAGATGTCAGTGTTGGACTTTTCGCCCAGGCTCTCCGGATTTCCCTTTGTTTGCTTCAACATTTTTCAGCCTTGAGAGAACGTCACTTTGATTTTGTTTCGTTTTGCTTTTCAAATCCGATAGTCCTCAATCCCATGATGCACCATTGTGAAAGCCTCGCATTCTCCTTTGTCCGCTGTCTTGTTGGACATGCGGAATCATTGGTCCAATTTCGTTGGATTTTTCAAATCAGATTGTCTTCAATTCCATGCACAAGGACCAGCCTCGCATTTTTCTCTGCCCGCTGCCTTGGACATGCGGAATCATTGTTCCAATTTCGTCAGATTTTTCAAATCAGATTGTCCTCAATTCGATGCACAAGGACCAGCCTCGCATTTTTCTCTGCCCGCTGCCTTGGACATGCGGAATCATTGTTCCAATTTCGTCAGATTTTTCAAATCAGATTGTCTTCAATTCCATGCACAAGGACCAGCCTCGCATTTTTCTCTGCCCGCTGCCTTGGACATGCGGAATCATTGTTCCAATTTCGTCAGGATTTTTCAAATCAGATTGTCCTTCAATTCCATGCACAAGGACCAGCCTCGCATTTTTCTCTGCCCGCTGTCTTGGACATGCGGAATCATTGTTCTAATTTCGTCGGATTTTTCAAATCAGATTGTCCTTCAATTCGATGCACAAGGACCAGCCTTGCATTCTTCCCTTTTGCCCGCTGTCTTGGACACTGCGGAATCGTTGTTCCGATTTTGGTACTTGGATTTTTCAAATCGGATTGTCCTTCAATTCCGATGCACAAGGACCAGCCTCGCATTTTTCTCTGCCCGCTGTCTTGGACATGCGGAATCATTGTTCCATTTCTGGATTTTTCAAATCAGATTGTCTCAATTCCGATGCACAAGGACAAGCCTTGCATTTCCTTTTGCCCGCTGTCTTGGACATCGGAATCGTTGTCAAATTTCGTACTTGGATTTTTCAAATCAGATTGTCCTCAATTCATGCACAAGGACCAGCCTCGCATTTTTCTCTGCCCGCTGTCTTGGACATGCGGAATCATTGTTCCAATTTCGTTGGATTTTTCAAATCAGATTGTCCTTCAATTCCGATGCACAAGGACCAGCCTCGCATTCTCCTTCTCTGCCCGCTGTCTTGGACATGCGGAATCATTGTTCCGATTTGCTTGGATTTTTCAAATCAGATTGTCCTCAATTCCGATGCACAAGGACCAGCCTCGCATTTTTCTCTGCCCGCTGTCTTGGACATGCGGAATCATTGTTCCAATTTCGTCGGATTTTTCAAATCAGATTGTCTTCAATTCGATGCACAAGGACCAGCCTCGCATTTTTCTCTGCCCGCTGCCTTGGACATGCGGAATCATTGTTCCGATTTCCTTTGATTTTTCAAATCAGATTGTCTTCAATCCGATGCACAAGGACAAGCCTTGCATTCTCCTTTTGCCGCTGTCTTGGACACTCGGAATCGTTGTTCCGATTTTGGTACTTGGATTTTTCAAATCGGATTGTCCTCAATTCGATGCACAAGGACCAGCCTCGCATTTTTCTCTGCCCGCTGTCTTGGACATGCGAATCATTGTTCCGATTTCCTTGGATTTTTCAAATCAGATTGTCTTCAATCCGATGCACAAGGACAAGCCTGCATTCTCCTTCTTGCCGCTGTCTTGGACACTCGGAATCAGTTGTTCCGATTTTGGTCTTGGATTTTTCAAATCAGATTGTCCTCAATTCGATGCACAAGGACCAGCCTCGCATTTTTCTCTGCCCGCTGTCTTGGACATGCGGAATCATTGATCCGATTTCCGTGGATTTTTCAAATAAGATTGTCTTCAATCCGAAAAAAAAAAAAAAAAAAAAAAAAAAAAAAAAAATCCGATGCACAAGGACCAGCCTCGCATTTCCTTTTCTGCTTCAACATGTCTTTCAGCCTTGCGAGAACGTCATTGTTCCGATTTTGTTTCGTTTTGCTTTCAAATCCGATTGTCCTCAATCCCATGATGCACCATTGTGACCAGCCTCGCATTTTTCTTTGTCCGCTGTCTTGTTGGACATGCGGAATCATTGGTTCCGATTTCCGTTGGATTTTTCAAATCAGATTGTCTTCAATTCCGATGCACAAGGACCAGCCTTGCATTCTCCTTCTCTGCCCGCTGTCTTGGACACTGCGGAATCGTTGTTCCGATTTCGTCAGATTTTTCAAATCAGATTGTCCTCAATTCGATGCACAAGGACCAGCCTCGCATTTTTCTCTGCCCGCTGCCTTGGACATGCGGAATCATTGTTCCAATTTCGTCTGATTTTTCAAATCAGATTGTCTTCAATTCCATGCACAAGGACCAGCCTCGCATTTTTCTCTGCCCGCTGTCTTGGACATGCGGAATCATTGTTCTAATTTCGTCGGATTTTTCAAATCAGATTGTCCTCAATTCGATGCACAAGGACCAGCCTCGCATTTTTCCCTGCCCGCTGTCTTGGACATGCGGAATCATTGTTCCAATTTCGTCGGATTTTTCAAATCAGATTGTCTTCAATTCCATGCACAAGGACCAGCCTCGCATTTTTCTCTGCCCGCTGTCTTGGACATGCGGAATCATTGTTCCAATTTCGTCGGATTTTTCAAATCAGATTGTCCTCAATTCCATGCACAAGGACCAGCCTCGCATTTTTCTCTGCCCGCTGTCTTGGACATGCGGAATCATTGATCAAATTTCGTCGGATTTTTCAAATCAGATTGTCCTCAATTCCATGCACAAGGACCAGCCTCGCATTTTTCACTGCCCGCTGTCTTGGACATGCGGAATCATTGTTCCAATTTCGTCGGATTTTTCAAATCAGATTGTCCTCAATTCGACGCACAAGGACCAGCCTCGCATTTTTCTCTGCCCGCTGTCTTGGACATGCGGAATCATTGTTCCGATTTCCTTGGATTTTTCAAATCAGATTGTCCTCAATTCCATGCACAAGGACCAGCCTCGCATTTTTCTCTGCCCGCTGTCTTGGACATGCGGAATCATTGTTCCAATTTCGTCGGATTTTTCAAATCAGATTGTCCTCAATTCGATGCACAAGGACCAGCCTCGCATTTTTCTCTGCCCGCTGCCTTGGACATGCGGAATCATTGTTCTGATTTCCTTTGATTTTTCAAATCAGATTGTCTTCAATCCGATGCACAAGGACAAGCCTTGCATTCTCCTTTTGCCGTTGTCTTGGACACTCGGAATCGTTGTTCCGATTTTGGTACTTGGATTTTTCAAATCGGATTGTCCTCAATTCGATGCACAAGGACCAGCCTCGCATTTTTCTCTGCCCGCTGTCTTGGACATGCGAAATCATTGTTCCGATTTCCTTGGATTTTTCAAATCAGATTGTCTTCAATCCGATGCACAAGGACAAGCCTTGCATTCTCCTTTTGCCGCTGTCTTGGACACTCGGAATCGTTGTTCCGATTTTGGTACTTGGATTTTTCAAATCAGATTGTCCTCAATTCGATGCACAAGGACCAGCCTCGCATTTTTCTCTGCCCGCTGTCTAGGACATGCGGAATCATTGTCCCAATTTCGTCGGATTTTTCAAATCAGATTGTCTTCAATCCGATGCACAAGGACCAGCCTCGCATTTTTCTCTGCCCGCTGTCTTGGACATGCGGAATCATTGTTCCGATTTCCTTGGATTTTTCAAATCAGATTGTCTTCAATCCGATGCACAAAGACAAGCCTTGCATTCTCCTTTTGCCGCTGTCTTGGACACTCGGAATCGTTGTTCCGATTTTGGTACTTGGATTTTTCAAATCGGATTGTCCTCAAAATACGATGCACAAGGAGTAGCCTCGCAATCTTCTTTGTCCGCTGTCTTGGATTTACGGAATCATTGTTCCGATTCTTGA